>JACXGI010008705.1:0-32698 GCA_016801175.1 Esox masquinongy
CCTCCCTGTAACAGCCCCCACCTTCCTACACCAGCAACACCCTCAACCACCTCCCTGTAACAGCCCCCACCTTCCTACACCAGCAACACCCTCAACCACCTCCCTGTAACAGCCCCCACCTTCCTACACCAGCAACACCATGCTTTCTATCCACTGGCTGCTGCTACTCATCCTCCTAACTTCTACATCCTTCTAACTTCAATCCCTCCGTCACTCCCTCAGTCACTCCCTCCGTCACTCCCTCAGTCACACCCTCAGTCACTCCCTCCGTCACTCCCTCCGTCACTCCCTCCGTCACTCCCTCAGTCACTCCCTCAGTCACTCCCTCCGTCACTCCCTCAGTCACTCCCTCCGTCAATCCTATCACCACCCTCCTTTCAATACCTGCACAGGCAGTCCGGTGTACACCTCTAACTTAGCCTTCACCCTCCTTCATCCCTCCTTCTGCTGTGTTCATCCTTCTCACCTGCAGAGTTGCGTATGTTGTTCCACTTCATCCCGATGTTCTGACCCAAGCTCTGGCAGAGTGTAATGGCCATAGGACCCACATTACCATACTGGAACACAAACACACACACACGCACACGCACGCACGCACACACACGCGCACACATGCACACGCGCACACACGCACACAGTATCAACGGTTTTCCCTTTGAATAACATTACACTGACAGAAATGAAACATGAGTCATTCTTAAATGCAGTAAGTGTGTTGCTAAACCTTGAGCCACCTTCAGTGAAAGCCAGTTGTAGTGAGTCACAGACCTTTGAAGCTCAGTGGAAAACACAGAGTAGGTCAACCTTACCTCATTGATGCCCCCTCCTCTGGTGAGAGAACACACCCCTGCAGTGTAGGCTGTCCCGCTGCGACTGCTCTGAAACGTACGACCCCTGGAGGACACAGAGGAGAACCGGGGACAGGCATGTAGTACAAACCTGATGATGCTCCTCAACAACACTGTCAGTGTGCCAAATGGAGCACTATCCCTTTTATAGCACACCAACAACAAGTAGAGCACTTTAAAGCGAAAAGTTTGTGATTTGAGAGGCAACCACTCATTGCACCAGGCTAGACACAACAGAACATTGCACCAGGCTAGACACAATATTTGGGACTCAACTCCCATGTGGCATTACAGTGTAGCTGCACCCTTCCAACCCAGATTAGTGTCCCGATTGCGGCATCCCGACTGTGCCCAGGAGACAAGCAAGTGGTGAAAACAGGCTAATCACCGCCCACTTTGGTTGGTGGGATGTCGAACAGAGTTGCCTTGTCACATTGCACTTTAGCAACTCCTTGTGGGAGCTAGAAGGTGCGGGTTGGGCACCTTCTAGCTCAAGCGTGATCTTTTCTGCCCCAGAAGCCCTCTCCTCCAAGCAGTTACGTTCAGGGTTACTTCCTCATTAGGCGAGCATTGTAAAAAGAAGCAAGAAAACATGGCCCAAGGACACGTCTTGATCTTCAACTCTCCCGAGTTCACTTGGAGTTGCTGTGACAAGGGCATGATCACAAATTGAAAACCACAAAATTGGGAGGAAAATTAAAACAGAAGAAATAAAATCAGAGAAGATAAATGATACAATGACGCCCTCTCCTTGTAAGGACAGAAACAGGAAGGGCTCACGAGAAAAGGTGCACCACATCACTTCTTTCCTTGATGCTCTCCTTCCGGTACTTCATGAAGTTCTGCAGCGTTGTCAATGGGTCGGCCACCACGGTAACCATGTTGGTGGATGACCAGGTCTCCATGGCGACCAGCACAATGCGTGTGTTCAGCTGTTCCTTGTAAATCTGTAGGCCACAACACAAAATATCGACGGTTGGGGCGCGTGTTGGGTTCAAAGCAATACCCAAACTTCCATCTAAGAGTGTGGCCCAATATTAAAGATAATGATAATAATTGTTCTTGCAGGGTACAATGTCACCATGATAAATTGTTATGGATGTCAGTATGGAGTGATAATAGAGCTCTTACTGCGTCTGCCATATTGACCACCGCTTTGGCAAAGTTCCTAGTCTGGCTGGTGGAGCGGCGCAGCTGTACAAACTGCAGACAGACAACAAACAAAATCAAAGAAATGCACACACACACACACACACACACACGCACGCGCACAAGCACCCGCACACACGGCGAAAGGCTAACTCACCATTTCATAGTCATTGACCACCATCAGCTCGATGTATTTGGTCTCTGACTGCACCGTGGGCCTGCGAGGCAGCTGTCTCTTAGAGCGCCTCAGCCCCTCCCCGATCCCGTTACCCTCCTCCTGCTCCGCCTCAACCCCGCCTCTGGTGGCCCCACTGCTCCCCGTGCAGCCTGGAGACACAGCAAAGCAGACAGGCTTGACCAATTAGATCCAAAGAGCATGGACCCGCCAATATCAATGTTACCCTGTAGGCAGGCATTAACGGTCAGTTGTGGGCGGAGCCTGGCTCCAGTAATGCTGGTGAGGAGGGGCAAGAGATGTGATTAAGATGACCGTACCTGGACAGTCTGGTGACAGTCGGACGTCAGGCATCCTACGAACCAGATGGCCTCCCTCCGTCTGGACAGCAGCAACGTGAAGGACACGGAGACACCGGCAAGGATTACTACAACGGCCAGTATCCATAATCAACATGGCAATGCTCATACCGGCCCCCTACACGCTGAACTCTAAGCCCCACACGCGCGCCAACCTGATTGGTTCCGTCCGAAAGAGGCTCGATCCCGTACGAGAACATCCCGTCAGAAAACATCCCACTGAGGAGCGAGAGAGAAAGAGAGTTCGGTAAGACCGCCGCTGTGTGCCGGCGACGCCACTGTGCGGTTGCCGCGTGGTACCGGCCGGTGTGGTGTGTCAGTGCGTCTGGGACGAGGTCGTCTCACCAGAGGCCATGGCAGGTGGACAGAGCAGCCCAGGAGTCCGGTCGGCCCCTCAACCGGCCCTGGTAGTAGCAGTGTTCCCCACCCTGTGAACACAAACACCAGGCCAGGTCAACGGACAGCAACATGCTCATGACGGTGGCCTGCGTCGCGGCAGAGTTTCAAGGTTTCCACAAAACTGGGGACCCTGAAGCTTGTTTCTTGGCACCCTGTGTGTGTGTGTGTGTGTATTTTTTTTATTTTAGTAATAGCACACCATAATCCACGCCAACTAATTTCCAATGACCAGGCCAGTCAGATGGGCTAGTTAAGGGCTCCAACAAAACATCTGGGGGTCTAGGGGTCCCAGAGGAAAGGTTTGAGAAGCACCGCGCTAAACAAGCTGTGCGGAGTCCTTCAAAAAGCTTCCACCTTAATTATTTCCACTCTGTTCTCCCTCTCTGTACGCACCCCTCTCCTCTCAAGTCAGCCTCCAGCTGTATGTACTAAGTGACCTACTTGTCCCGCACTCGCCTCCATTCCACTCAGCTAACAACGGCGCTCTGACCACACCAGAGCTTTCTGCAAAGGGAGATTGGAAATAAATGAGGGTTCCTGTTGTCCAACAGTGCAAACAGTGTGGAAGGAAGAAGGTGGAGAATAAAACCTGCTACTAGAGCTGTGGTTGTCAAAGAGTGGTTGATAGTAGTATAGCACCCTGCATCCCACTGATGGTTCGTCTGTGAGGTTAAGCAGAGTCGGCTTGTTTGGCCTGGTTTAGCCTGGTCTAGTTTGTTTTGGCCTGGCCAGGCTTGGTTTGGCCTAGTCTGTTTTGTTTTGGCCTGGTTTGGCATGGTCTGCCCCGTTTTGGCCAGGTCTGGCGTGGTCTGACCTGGTTTGGCATGGTCTAGCATTTTTTGGCCTGGTCTGACCGGGTTTGGCATGGTCTGACCTGGTTTGGCATAGACTGGCCTGGTTTGGCAAGGACTGGCCTGGTTTGGCATGGACTGGCCTGGTTTGGCATGGATTGGCCCAGTCTGGCCTGACTTGGCATTGACCTGGCAGTGTGAGTATGTGGCTCCATTCCTGTACTGTACATCCTCCTACCCACACTGACCTCTGCAACTACACACACACAAACATGCGCACAAACAAAGACAACACAATTACTCTCTCTGATACCATCACCGATCCCGCCTTTGTATTTACTGTCATTTTAAGCAAATATATTCAACTTTTCTCCCTCTCGTTCTGTCTCTCTCTGCCCCCTCACTTCCTTTCTTTTTCTCTGTACATCCGTCTCGGTCTCTTCCTCCGTCTCTCTGTCTGTCATATTTCAGTTGTCTTTCATTCTCCTTTCTGCCAAGAACTTAATGACACTGCAGAGCTGACTCGTTTCCATGGGAACAGGCTCCTGATTGGCTGGTGAGTGCAGGGGTAGAGTTGGGAAAGAGAGAGTGTGTGTGCGTGTGTGTGTGTTGGTGTGTGTGTGTGTGCGTGTGTGTGCATGTGTGTCTGTGTGGGGGGAGGGAGGGGGGAGGTTGGGAGGGAGTAAGGTGGGAAGGAGGCTCTTGCTGAGGCTGTGGGACGCTGAGCAGAGAGTGTCACGTGTGGTAGTACAATGAACCAAAGAAGAGAAAGAAAAGGACTTTTCCCTAATGGCTTTCTGGAGGAACTGACATTTCTGTAGCGGTCTACCTTTCACTGACTCACACAATGCATTCCTGATACTCTGGCATTCATTCACTTTCACTTGTTGACACATTCCAATCTAATAATGGTTATGGTCAGAGTGAATCAAAAAACATACGCTCAGAGGACATCTTTTAAAACTAGGGCCTTGGTTTTTGCGCAATCATGTAACATAGCAATACCAACACAATCTGTATTTTAAGACTTGCACCCCAAATATGTAAGCAATTTTGTGGTAATGGTGCCGGGCTACGTTACATGAAATGGTGACAGTTTGATGAAAAATCTATGAATGTTGATTAACATTCGGGAAAACATGACATGACTTCACAAAACAGAAGGCCCTAAACATAACACAATACACACTCACACAGCCATCTTACCGTAGACTGTGAGAGTTTGCCATCTTGGTGAAAGTGTCGCTCCACATAGTCTGAAGATAAGAGATGGCTGCAAAGAGAACACAGAGACACCTGTCATTAAAATACATTGAAACAATCAGCTATAACTCCACCTTAAGGCAAACTTTTAACACTATAGAGGTTCTAAAGAAACATTTCTGTTCTGCCTAGCGAGAACGGAAGTCAAATGTCATTTTCAAAGAATTGTTCCGAACATAAAATAGACAGTATGGACTAAGCTTGCTGGAAGTTCTGCAGTGTACTTGGGGTCTGGAAAACAAAGCATTTTCCGGAGCATACTTTTTCAGGGATTTTCTTCCCCAGTTTTCATTGTGGTTTTTGTATAACTGGGAAAAGGACTGCAGCTCAGTTTTTTGTACAAATGTAAATACACAACTGGCTCGATTTTCATGAAATTTGGGTGAATGTTGTAAAGACTCACATGGGTTTTTAGCTCAGCACATAAATGCATATACATAACAGTCAAAGTTATTGGCGCTGTGTACAAACAGATGCCCATAATCATGTTGTTTATACCTCAAACTGTTTTAGTAAGATTGATGTAATTTGGCACCAAAAACCAACTGGCATCATTTTGACTAGACTTCCAGAGGATGCAGGATGTCACCTTTATCAAGAACATTGTCATTATGAGACATTTGTCATTGTTGGTGACAGGAACCCCAGGCCAGTAGTAGCACATTAGAACACATTTTAGAACACGTGTTAGAACACTGGGTAAAGCAGTGGAGTAATGTGCCCTTTGCTGTTTTGACATTTGTCCCATAAGGAAGAACTGAACTGGTATGAATGTACTCCAAGCAATCATCTCTTTCTGCTGGGAACGTGTGGTTCCTCCTCCCATTTTGCCCTAAAGGTGTTTGTTGAGGGTTGGTCGACAGATCGTTATCTGAAAAATGTATTTCTGGGGGGTTATCATATGCAAATCAATGAAGGCAAAGGCTCCTATGTTCAGATTCCCTATGATATGAATTCCAAACTCTCTCCACTCAAAGTTATTTTTAAGCGTAGAGAAGTTTGAAGGAGAAGATTTTCAACATTGGGAGCAGAAATTACATTGGTCGAAGATCAAAACAACCCCAAATAAACCTTCAAGGCCCTTAATTTCCCTTGATTTCTTCAGGCGAATAGAGAACCTGATCTCAGCATCAACAGAGCGGGGATATCAAACCTCACACTCCATTCTAAGCCAGCTGGATGACTCAGGAGGGTTGCCTAGCCAAGACATTACCGTACAGAGGATGGCAGCCCAAAACTAAAAATATTACATTTAGGAGAGACAGTTCTCTGTGAATCTTGAACTTACCTAGTTGCTTATTACCTTTTCCGGGTTTAAGAATCCCAGATGAATGGGTTGATATTTGAGTCCAGTTGGTTGTGGGATTTACAAAATCACACCGAGTGGCACAGTGCATCATTTAATGTTGGACATGCAATTTAATTTGGATACATCTTCATGACATTTCATTTACCAACGCAGCTAGCTAGCTAGCATTACAACAAAGTGCCTGAAACTAGTTGGCTGTCAATTTACAACAGCTACACCAAGCTTCGTTGATGATGCAATTTCCAGAAACCAGGCCTGCTCACCAGCACAAGTATGGTTTAAATGGAAGAGATTTTAATTGCTCTGCATTCATCCATATCAGACAGTATGGTCTGGGAAATGTTCTCAGATATTCAGCCTTGAGAGAACGGGAAAATGAAGAATACAAGTGCTCCTTTTGAGTACTCCAGCTTGTTTCTAAGACGAGGGCATAATGTCTATGGTCAAGTCAAAGTCTTTCATTTGTCAAGTGCACCGAATAACATGCGTCATTCTGAACAATGAAATTCTTGTGACATGGCACACGACATCTACGTAGTAATTAAGAAATATATAAAGTAGTAATTAAGAAATATGGTTGCCAACCATAATATGGTTGCCGACCTCCTGTGTTTGTGAGCGATATACACTACGTACACAATCGGTCCGTTGTTAACGTGAACATCCATTTCAGTGCGGGTGAATGAGGGGATGTGTCCATGGCTGTAGGGTAGTGAGGTAATTCATCACGTTATGCTAGCCAGGAGTCACCCGGGGAACAGAGTATGTTTACATCAGAGTCATTTAAGGCTGGGTGTTTTGTAAAAGCACTTTGTCACAATGGCTGATGTAAAAGGGGCTTTATAAATACATGTGATTGATTGATAGATTGATTTAGCAGGCATATCCAGAATGACTCTTCCGAACCCTCAACCATGGCTTTGTTATCCCCATGCTTTACCAACTGACCTACAGTATACATATTAGTGGAGTAGTATTGACTGTACTTTTGGATTGTGACCAAGCTCTGGAAATAAATGATAATGATTATCCAGGCCATTCTCCCTCTCTGCAATCCTCCCTCTCTCCCACTGCTCTTCTGCCTCCCTCTCTGCCTTTTTCTCTCTCTATCTGTCTTTCTATCTTTCTCTAAGGTGTTTGGCTGTACTGGTCACGTGCTTGGTGAGCTCCATACAACATTTTATTGTGTCATTAAAGAGAAATTAATGTGTGTATAGGTAGCGCTTATAGAAATGTCAGAGTTGATAACTGTGATAATTAAGAAAACATGGATTTTAAGGAAAGGGTTATGACAAATACATTGATCAAGATGATGAATCAAAATTGTGCAAAACTCAAAATCTACTTACTGGTTTAACTCTAGGTCCAAGGTAAAGGTGTGTCCAAAAGCTTCCACCTGGAATCTACTCTGGGCCAAATGGACTGGCTAAATAGGGGGAAATGGAGATCGATGAGAATGAGTGGAAGAAAGTCCGAAAAAGACATCATAGACAGAAACATTGTGAAATAAACCACTCCAATAGTTCACCATTTGCTTACTCACAGTGATGGACATCATTCTTAAACAGTCAGATTGATAAAGTGTTTTTTTGATTCACTGATTCGCATGAACTGAATCCATTCCAACAGACACCACTAAAGCCGTCCAGGAAGTACATTTGATATCAGGGATGGAGATGAATAGACAGATGGTTGACAGGAAAAAAGAAAGCTCAAATCATCTATGTATATTAAGTTGGTACAAAGCCAAAGTGTCCACAACGGCCAACTGCAAATAAATTGAGAGGTAAGAAGAAATCATGGAAGAATTTTACTGGCTGCTATTGATATATAGCCATCAAACCACGGTCTTGCCAAATGCACAAACAGTGCCAGCGTTCGATCCCAGCCCACAGTAATTCAGTCTGTAGGATACAGGCTGCACTGAATCACTGGCCTTTTACTGAAACTACGCTCCCATTTGGAAATAATTCCCTCCAGTGATTCCACAAAACTCACCTACAGCTGAAGCGGATGGTCTGCTGAATGGCTCAACGATGTTCTGTCATGGGTCCGCCCATACGCAAAAATAATATATTGGAATATATTTAAATAAAACGGAAACATATTTAGATATATTTGCTGAATATATTTATAAAATACTTAAAGTCCATTTAACTATATTTGGGAAAAATATGTGTGTAAAACACACCCCATAACGTTCTATATCCACATCATCATGAGAAAATGTACTTACTTTTCATTCATTTTATATTAATGTGTAAATATATGAATGTGGTTCAAATGTAATGTTTCGATATATTTTCATATATTTAAACATATGTACTTAAGTATATATTCTGATATCTGTAATTTAAATAGATATAAATACACATACATTTTGTAAAAATATTTTCCAATATATTATTGGACCAGGGGATTTGTAAAGTTTTAAAATGAACAAGACTGTTTAATTTGGCAATTAGATAGATTTCTTTAGTCCATTAGTATTTATCAGCCCTGAATCACAACATGCCGGTGACAACCAGAAACACCTCAGTCTATAAAACCGTTTAAAGCATTTCAAGGCTGTTCTAACCCCTGTGTCAGTTATCAGGGATCCCAGTGAAAGCAGGTTCATAAACAACCAATGAGAGTAAAAAAAACATCAGATTAATTCAACATGCTGTAGGAACAGTTGTGTCATCGAATTCAATCAATGAGGAAAGGTTACACAACTGTGATTCAAAGTAAACATATTTGATTGGAATATGTAGATGCAAATATTCAACCTGACGTATGGAGAAATCTCTGTAAAAAAAATGTATGAGTACGGAAACAACAAGGAAATAAATCACCTGGATTTTTGCAACAATTCTTTTACTAAACCTAGAGTAAAAATAAACTTAACTTTACATGGTTTCTCCAACTAATCACTAATTAATGCCTGATCTTCATTGATGCTTTAAAAAAAATGTCATATCTTAATGTAATTACAAATTGTGGCTTACATTTTTTACATGCTGGGTTCCCAAATATTTTCACATCCAAATGGGACCACATGCCAAAACATTCTTGGGACCCCTTCTCTATACCAATTATACCCCATAAAAAATTATAAGTCATCGAGGCGGGCCCCAGAAACTCAGAAAAAATGGGGTCCCCATAGAGAAAGTTTGAATGCCACCAAGTTAGGGTGCAGGACTGAGAGAAAGAGTAGCCAGAGCCCAAGACAGAGAGAGAGGTGGAGGGTGTAGCGAGCCAGTGGAGACTGGCCCATGCAGTACTTCTCACACAGGCCCGTTGAATCATTGATGGGGACATACATCAACCCACTGCTGAATAATTGAGGAGGGGAAGATAGAGGAGCTCTTCTGTACGCGGCAGCATGATAACACCATAATGGTAGAGCTAAATATTTCAACACAGGACCTTTTATCATGAGGAGATAAGGCCAAGCAGCAAAAAAAATCACATTCACACAAAACAGGCTTCTGGTCTCTTTTCTCCGCTGGACTGTAATTACGGATCTGTGCGACCGGGGGTGGTACCGTTGGTGACCAGAGAAGGGCGGAAGGTTCTGAGATATTGAGACCCGAACAGAGGGCATAGAGCCTGCAATGGTCACAGCGAAATGGCAGCAACATACTTTAATAACCAGAGTGTACATACACATGTACACATACATAAACATAAACACACACACAGCTACAATTATTCTGTGTGTTGTACTAGTGTTATGGTGTGAGTGAAAAATATGTTTTTGGCATATCCCTGCCCACAGATCAGCCCATACTGATAGTAACCTTGGAGCAATTAGGGTTAAGTGACAAACACCTTGTCGATTCTGGGATTCGAACTAGCAAACCTTTGGTTACTGGCCCCAATATTTCCCCTGCCGCCCCAGCTCTTTGCTGAGTCGCCATGTGGGTGGTGCTCTGTTGTTATTCTACAAAGCTGGTCAGAAAACGGGACATTTAATGGATTTTGACAGTGAATATAACTAACGCCCTTTGCGGTCATCCACAAAAGACTGAGCATGCAGCAGAAATAAGTGCACTGGTCTTGACCAACTGGCACAAAGCAGGAAAGAGCCAGTGGCTGCTGCAGTATTCAGTCACACCAAACCCAGGTTTCCGGATTAGAAAGACTTCATCCCTCAGAGATGAGAAGCCAGAGTTCTCTCTTCAACTACAGGTGAGAACTAGCTGAAGACGCCCCGAGGAAACGAGGCCTGGAGTTTCAGGATAAGAACAGCACACCTGTCAGTCACAGGGTGAAAGTTGGGGCAATGGGATGATGATAGGCTTTGGATGGTTCTCATGATAGTGAAGTGACAACGAAAAACACAAGACATGTGGCTTAGAAAGAAATAATTCCCAAGCCACATGTCTAAAGAAATAAACTTTAATAATTTATTCTAGTTTCAACAATGTTGAATACAGGGGTTGGGGAGAATGTTATAACGGGGAAGGAAAATATTAAACCACCACTTCTCTATAATAAAGTATATTACAGTGGGTCGCTTACCGAGGCGGCTTCCAGTGTGTTCTTTACCCGCGTATCCAAATAACTGTGGGCTATTTCTTCCTCCGACTCCATCTGCTGCAACAGCCGCTTTGGATAGGTGACTTCGGCCGCAGTCTCGCTGCCGTCGCCCCTCTCCTTCGGCGAGAACCAGTCCCACACACTAGCATCCCGCGCCAAAGACTTGCCCCCGCCTGCAACGCGGGACACGCCTGAGATGCCTAAAAATATGTAGTTTATTGAGTCGACCCATGTGATAATTTTAAACAACACATGGACATAGAGCGCGCTTTTCTGTTTTTGAAATGATACTTGAAATAAGTAGGCTAACAGGCGCTGGTTCTTAGCCCTGGATGTAGCCTATTGCGCTGCGGTGAAAATGTGTTGATGCAGCAAATTTACCGCATCGGCAGTCTCGAACTGAAGGGAGGGTGCTTACAACACTACTGTCTTGGCTCAGAGGCAACTATTCACAGCTGTGAGTTACCTCCACAATACTATTGAACATGCTACAGGAGGAAAAAGTGATTGCAGCTGCAAAAATTGGGGATAGCCTATTTAGGGCAGAAGTAGTCTAAACTTGGAGATGAAAAGGTGCTTACCCCCTCTCCACCCACCTCCCCGTCCTCCCTCTTACCTGAAACCGCAAGCCTCTCGCCCACTGCAGCAAAGACCAAGCACCACACAGCCAGCATGTTGTTCACATATTCCCCCGAATTAACATTGAGTGCATTACAATGTAGGCGCAGATAAAACGAAAACCGACGCTCAAACGATTACGGACATAAAGAAACGCCGACTGACTCTGGTTGACAGCTGACGCTCGTCCTCTCATCTCCCCATTCAGCTCTGTAACCTACAATCTCATCGATATTAGCTAATAATGGAATTAAGCTAAATAGCCTGTAACTAACTGAAGAAAAAAAACAATAGCCTATGCCAGAGCGGATCAATATTGAAATCGACAAATTAGCCAAGATAATGTGCAGAATAGGTCAAATGGGGAGACTTCAGTACACGTATGCATATATCCTACAGGATTGTGCGTGTGTAGGCTGTATATGCGTGAGAGTAGGCGAGTATGCGGTATGCGGAAACGGTAGATACAAAATGAACAGTATTTCGTTGGGTCTGCGGTGATGAGGGCACGTGGGACTAGAGCACCCTCCCCATTCTATCTCAAAGCATCCTCCCCGTTGCCATGCAGTTCTCTCTGTACAAGACGCTGCGAGGATGCGACAGACTAGGTAGGTGGTTACCAAGGTGCAAACTGGGGAAACAGGGCAGGGTCCTCTGTGTCTCTGAGTTCCTTCATTTCCTACCAGGAAGTAAGGAGGGAAGGAATATTCTGAGATTACAAATAATAATAAAAAAATCGCCTACCTGCAGTGTCCTAGATAGAAATTGTTAAGTGGACTACATGTAGCCTAATGTATGGTCGTGCAGCCAAACTAAGTAATATAATATACTGTAATGAACAAAACCGACACATTGAAAGGTGGCATCCTTTAGCAATACGTGGACACGGTGTTCCAGAGCTTTGTATGTTATTGCCGACTCAGAGTCCTCTCCACCCACCACAATAGGGACAGCAGCTGAAGGCGTAGGCTACACGTGGAGATGGGAAGGTGAAGGGTGGAGCTGTTGAACGGCTATTGTTGGATGTTGGAGTGGGACGGACAAGTGGAATACGGTGCCTCTCAAAAGTAATCACCTACTCTTGGACTTTTTCACATTTTATTGTGTTACAACATGAAATCAAAATGGATCAGGACTTTTTGCCACTGATTAACACAAAAAATGTTAAAGTAAAAAATAAAATCAGCTATTTTCTCTAAATTAATTACAAAAATAAAACAGAAATCAATTGATTGTATATGTATTCATCCCCCACACTATGACAGAAATTGAACAAGCTGTGGTGCAACCAATTATCTTCAGGAGTCACATAATTAGTTGAATGGCATCCACCTATTTGCAATTAAGGTGTTTCATATGATTTCAGGTTAAATACGCTTGTCTCTGGGAGGTCCCACAGTTGGTTAGTACCATTCCATAAACTACACCATTAAGATGAAAGGACATTCAAAGCATACGAAACCTGAATAAGGTTCTTCAAAAGCAACAGCCAGGGGTAGGATATAAAACCATTTCCCAGGCATTGAATAGCCCCTGGAGCCCAGTGAAGTCTATTATTAAGATATAGAGAATATATGAATCTGTCTGACCTCAAATACTGTCCGACAAAAACAAACAATCAAGTGTCCGGGTGAGAAGGGAACTAGTTAGAAAGGACACCAAGAGGCTTATGAGAACTCTAAAGGAGTATGTTTTATGATGCATTAATTCTTGTAAGGTGACACTGGATTTATGTTGGGAAATATTTGTAAGGAAAAACTGAAATATATTGGGACGTATTTTGGGACAAGGAACCAACTAACGTCAAGTAGAAAATAGTTTAATTCTCCTTTAAGTAGCAAACAATAAAAAAAATGTCATCCACAAACTAAGCTAAGCCACAACAATGGTTGATAATAGACAAAAAATATGTTAGATTTATTAATTTTGTAAAACAAAACGTTGTAGTTGCTAAGTTTAGTCAAACCGAACAAAACGGAGAGAGCTTCCTGAAATTGTCTGATAGAAACTCTGTTTCTAAGTTAAGAAATTGCTTGTATCATTAGCCCAGACTTTTCTGGTCTCAGTAGCGACTCCCTCAGGCGGCTTGGGTGCCAGCTTTGTGGTATGGTATGCCATCTTTTTTATTGTTAGCTACTTAAATGAGAAAGCAAAATGGCCTGGCACAGAGGCCTAAGGGGTATGGATTACAGACATAAGTGGATATGAAACAATAAGTGGAGGGAGATAAAGGTGGAAAAAATGGTGTTGTCATTAAACACTCTCATGCCCAAAGCATAATTCACAGGCGCAATTAAGGTTAAGTGTCTTGCTTAAGGGCACATTGGTCGATGTTTCCCCTTGCCGGCTTAAGGATTCAAAACAGTGACCTTTCACCCTCTCTAACCAATAACCTACCTGCTGACCAGTCGGGAAGTGTGGGCCTGTCATCTGCTTTCTTTGCTATCTACTGTAGCCTCTAGGAAGAGGATGCAGTCAGGCAAGCTGCAGGCAGTGGCACATCCCACTAATGGACCAGACACATTAGGTTCATTCTGGAATACTGAATTCACTGAATATTTTATCCTTCTTTCTGTAAGGAATGGGGATGACACCGTGCTTCTCTACCAGAGATGAAGAGGAAACAGCATGTCTCTTAAAATGTTACAGACCAGATAAAGAACGACAGACCAGAGAGACAGAGAGAGACAAATGGTCCAGAGACAGACCGGATACAGACAGAGAGACCAGATACAGACAGACCAGATACAGACAGACAGACTAGATACAGACAGACAGAAAGAGGGTGGGAATGGATGAATATTGTGTACTGTACCAGCAGTGAGTGTCCAATGCCCAAGAAACAAGATCACTGTTTGACAAATATATAAACAACCATCTAATAGAAATTAAATAATTTTAAATTTTACAGTCCAAATTTCCACTCCATTGGCAATCACAAAAACTATGTATTTATAAACAATGTACTTAGTGCAACCTGTGTCCTGCTCCTATGTCCCGTTCCTGTGTCCTGTTCCTGTGTCCTATAACCTGTTCCTGTTTCCTGTTCCTTTGTACTGTTCATGTGTCCTGTACGTTTGTCCTGTTCCTGTGTGCTGTTCCTTTGTACTGTTCATGTGTCCTGTGTCCTGCACGTTTGTCCGGTTCCTGTGTCCTATATCCTGTTCCTGTGTCCTGTTCCTTTGTACTGTTCATGTGTCCTGTGTCCTGTACCTTTGTCCGGTTCCTGTGTCCTATATCCTGTTCCTGTGTCCTGTTCCTTTGTACTGTTCATGTGTCCTGTACCTTTGTCCTGTTCCTGTGTCCTATATCCTGTTCCTGTGCCCTGTTCCTTTGTACTGTTCATGTGTCCTGTACCTTTGTCTGGTTCCTGTGTCCTATATCCTGTTCCTGTGTCCGGTTCCTATGTCCTGTTCCTGTGTCCTATATACTGTTCCTGTGTCCTGTTGCTTTGTACTGTTCATGTGTCCTGTGTCCTGTATGTTTGTCCTGTTCCTATGTCCTGTTCCTGTGTCCTGTTCCTTTGTACTGTCCTGTTCCTGTGTCCTCTTCCTGTGTCCTGTTCCTTTGTACTGTTCATGTGTCCTGTGTCCTGTACGTTTGTCCTGTTCCTATATCCTGTTCCTGTGTCCTGTATGTTTGTCCTGTTCCTATATCCTGTTCCTGTGTCCTGTACGTTTGTCCTGTTCCTATGTCCTGTTCCTGTGTCCTGTTCCTGTGTCCTATATCCTGTTCCTGTGTCCTGTTCCTTTGTACTGTTCATGTATCCTGTGGCCTGTTCCTTTGTCCCTGTCAGTCTAGTCTTCAGCACCAGGAGAAATAACAGGCTTCTATGATGCGGTGTTTACAGCAGGATGTCATTATCATCATTGGGAAGTCAGTGTTGATTGGCCACAGAGAGCCATCAACAATGTCACCTCTAATCAATTAACCCACACTGCTACAATTAATAATTAACCGGTTGCACAGTAGGTCACAGAGTTCTTCAAAACAACCCGTGTGGAAAACATAATACATTTTATACATAGGTCAGAATTATCTCTAGAATGATGCATGAAAAAGAGATTGCCAGTGGTCCCAGGCAGTAAAGTGGAATAAGACACTGCATCACAGGGCTGCTGTGATCCAGGTTCTGATCTGGTTGTGGCACACTGGCTGTGCCTCGGAGTCCTGCAGGGGGCAGTGGTAATTGTCTCAGCCCTGTCAGGATTGGCGAGAAGTGCCATTTCCAGTGGTATCTCGTCACTTAGGTCGGGCCGTTTTGGGCTAAACACCGCCTTCTGCAATTGGATGCTGGACTTCCTGATGTGTCACACGGCAGGTGTTGAGTGTTGGCAACAGTACATCGGACACACTCACCCTCCATGCAGAAGACCCTGGGGGGAGTGTGCCAGTGTTCATTTAGGCAGAGTTTTTTATTTAGCCTAGTTATACTCATTTTGACTAAAAAATACCTCAGTTTTAGTCACATTATATCATGTGCAGTTGTGAAATTTCCAAAATGTAATTAGCCAGTGGAAAATGTGTATGCGTTTTTGTTTGAGAAGTTTAATTGACATGGATGGAAATCGGTTGAAATGTAAGAATGAGGGGAGAGCAGAATATTCAAAAACGTTTTGATAGTTAACAAATTAAGGTATACCCATGTCTCCAGGCACCACACCACAGTCTTTGCCTGTGCATATACAGCTCTGGAAAAAATTAAGAGACGAAAAGGAAGAGTTGAAAAGGAAGGTTTTGAGTGAGGAACAGAAGGGTAAAAATTAAGAGACCACTGCAAATTGAACGCTTCTGTTCCTCACTCAGAAAAAGGTGCAGTGGTCTCTTAATTTTTTCCGGAGATGACATCTGAAAGCGCATCATGAAACCAGAAAAAGAACCAGGCAAGCCTAGTTCTGCCTGGCCCGCCATTAGAAGGGATTAATTTTGTTGCCCAAGCTGGATTTGATCCACAGTTTACTATGTGATAGACTGTGTCTTTAACCACTACGCTATTTAAACAGTGGGTGTGGGTGCACGTGATATGTGTGTAGAGATGTGGTGTTTGTTTACTTGCATTGTCAAACCAATTAGTTTAAACTCCATGGTTCCCTACATTAGATAACATCCACACCAACAACAGGTATCACAGGATCACTACACTACATTCAACACGTTAAATTAGAAAGAGATTACTGTAGATGGTTAGTTAATAGCTATACAATACCTATAATGAAAACAATGACTTGAATATCTCCATGGCTGGTTCATTTCTTAGACAGTTGAATAGCTAACCACCACGCCATGTGAACTATGCTATGTAAATTTAAAACTAGAGCAATATGAACAAATCCTAATTTGTTTGGTCCGTGACGAGGATCAAACCCTGGTGGCGTCTCTAACCACTACGCTATGTTGGGAATGACTGGCTAATAGCTATACAGTACCTATAATGAAATATAATATATATACAATATATTATATTTCATAAATAGACAGTTGAATAGCTAACCACCATGTGAACTACACTATGTAAATCGGAAACGAGAGCAATATGTTCGTCGCCAGTGCAGTTTGTCCATCCCAATATAACGCAAAGTTCTAGTCTATCCTGAACAAAACCTAATGCCTTTATTTGTTTGGTCCATGGCGAGGATGAAACCCCGGTCGTCTGCATGACAGTCCTCGTCAAGCAGGCAGGCACTCACTCACTCAGAGACATATCCGCTCTTCTTGGCCTCCTCCGCCGGCGCGGTCCGGCTAAAAAACACAGGGAAACTCTCTTTCCAAAATCTTACTATTCAGCTATGGTAGTTATGTAGGACTTTTTTTGTGTTAGTAAACAGTGGTGACGTATTTTGTGGGCGGAGCCGAATTGATAGCAGAAAGTGACAGTAAGCTCTTTACAACGTATAGGAATATGCATCATCCGGACGCCTTCTCAAATTATTTTGTAAAGTAAATGTCATATCACAGATATAATATTACCGTATATCCCATTCATTCATTAAATGTTTGCATACATACTGAGGGATGTAAGCTAAACTGTCTAAGTATGAGCAATTTCTTTCTTTGCATGCTAATTCTGCCTACAAGGTAGCTAATGTTGCTAACATTGGTCAATGGTGTTTACCACTGTGAAATAGCCTACTGAGAATGCAAGCTTTGTGGTTGCTGCTGTTACTAATTTCTCGTTATTATTATAACTGCATCATTGATTTTGCCTGTGTGTGATAAACAGTGGACAAAACTTTGCCTGGTATGAAATGAGCACTGCAGACACGAGCATTCCGGATGATTGCATCAGTCCAATCTGTCTGTTAATGGCTATAGCAACCATAAATGTCTGCATTTAGCTTTAAAGGGTGGCTTCGACAATGGTAACGGTAAATGAAGGCCATCTTTTTTTGCATTCCTATTCTGACATCCAACAGACATTTTTTTTCCTTTAGTCCGAGGATCTTGCCCGTTTCCCTACACTTGTTCCTGCAGTTTTCTGCCACCACGAACTTCAGTGACGTCCACTCCAATTGTCTATGGTCACGAAGGTAACTTCGCCTAGTCTCGTTTTTGTTAACCAAAATGAAAAGTATTTCTCGTTTCGTTTTGTTTTTTCTGTTTCTATTCAGTCAGTTATCGTCTTGTCAACTGACACTGAAAAATAGGTATTTAACGCATATTTTCTTTACTAATTTTTGTTGACGAAATTTACACTGGTGCATGCTAATTTCTCTCCTGTACTCCTTGCTACCTCATGATTTTGCGGCGCAAAACATCATCGCAAGATTTGCTGGCTAACAAAGGGAGATTTTCCAGAAAAGAGTTCTGGAGTAGTTTTAGAAGTTTTTTGTTTTCTATACCAGTAGATGGTTGACAAAATGATACACATTTATATCATAGACACCATAATGAGATATAGGGATGCATCCTCTATATATCTATGTGTCCCTCTGCTGGTAGAATACAGTATTGCATGACATCGAGTTGACATTATTTAGAAAATAACGTGTTGACCTACCCAGGCAGTGTGGGAGTTATTTCTGAGTGGTCTCTGACGCCACTAGCGAGCACACAGACGAGGTATCAGGAACTGTCATCTGTTGTTTCTCCATTTGAAATACTTTCATTGAATAAAACCCAAACTGGTACAGGAGATTCCACAAAAATACAGCAGGCCTCGTGCTTTCCTTCTCAGAATACGAAGTGAAAAATACAAAAAATACAACAAGGAGAAAGGAACGTAATTCCTGAGCCAGTTGAAAAACAAGACCTGAAAGGAAGACCCGACACCCATTTAATAAAATACGCTATAGTTTATGCCAAAAGGGGGAAATCTAATTATTCTTTTTTACAACAATACATTTTTTAAGAGAAACTATTCGCTAAACTGCATTGCCACCTGGATTAAACCCCGGTGCCATGTACAGAAGAAACATACGTTGTGCTCTTTGGCAATGCACACCAGCTTTGGGTTTAGCTTGAAAGAACGATGCGCATGCGAGCAAATTCCGATATTAAGAAAGGAATCAACATTTCGCAAGACTTACCTCAATTCTGTGGTTTGAGTTGGAGGAATCTTCTACGTTTCTTTCTGTGTTCTACAATATCATAAAACATAACAGAGAAACATTAAGTGACATTATCCTTTCAAGAGGAGGGTGCACCAAGTTCTGAAAAAGGTGACAGTGAATGTGAAGTGAAGCAGTGTGTCCTGGAAACGCCAAATTCCCCTAAATGTCTCAGCATGCCAAACACAAGCAGTTCACCCACAAATAACATGTTCCCATGAACAAAATAAACAATAATAATAATGAAACATATATAACAAGGGAAATCAGTATGGGGTGAATTAGAATCTATACATAATATAAAAAATGTATCACACATCGGGTATCGATGAACAAAATATATTAAAGATCAAAATCTTTACTGTGCATTGTGTAATTCGTTGAAAACAAAGTGACGTAACAACGGTCAATGGAAACCAAAATCACCAACTGATTGAGGGCTGGATTCAAACTCATACCGAAAATCTAAGTAAACAACTGAAATCACAGGCTGTTCCAACTTGTGTGAATTTCATCATGGCAACTCATAATGTGACTCAGTATGGCCCCCACGTGCCTGTATGCAGGGCTGAAAAAGTCTGGGCATGCTCCTGATGAGACGGCGGATGGTGTCCGGGGGGATCTCCTCCCTGACCTGGATCAGGGCATCAGTGAACTGCTGGACAGTCTGTGGCACTGCTTGGCGTTGCCAGATGCATGGATGCATAATGTCCCAGAGGTTCTCAATTGGATTCAGGTCTGGGAAACGTGAGGGCCAGTCAATGGCATCAATGCCTTCGTTATCCAGGAAGTGCCTACACACTCGGGCCACATGAGGCCAAACATTATCCTGCACCAGGAGGAACCCAGGGCCCACTGCACCAGCATAAGGTCTTACAATGGGTCTGAGGATTTCATCCCAGTACCTAACAGCAGTCAGGGTACCGTTGGCAAGCGCATGGAGGTCTGTGCGACCCTCCAAGGATATGCCTCCACAGACCATCAATGAGCCACTGCCAAACTGGTCATGCTGGATGATGTTGCAGGCAGCATAACGTTCATCACAGCGTCTCCAGACCCTTTCACGTCTGTCACATGTGCTCAGTGTGAACCTGCAAAGAGAACCTCCAAAGAGAATCTGTGAAGAGAACGGGGCTCCAATGGCTCCTGCCAATTCTGGTGTTCTCTGGCGAATGACAATCGAGCTGCACGGTGCTTGGCTGTGAGCACAGTTTGGGATTTGGCTGTTAACTCTTGTGTAACCCATGAATGGATGAGAGACGATATAGATTTCATAGTGAAATGAGCTGACATTTAGGCTGTCATTTGTGCTTGTATTTACCAAGGGGCCGGGCTATGGTGGGGAAGCATGGCAAACCATGGACTCAGTGGTGACTAGTGGTACTGCAACCAGTTTTGCAAGCCCAAAAAGCCAATTCCAGTACAACCTTCTGTAGAGCAGTCCATTCTTTTTAATTCCCAAAGAGATGTTTTGTAATTCATCCTGTAAAAAAATCCTCTGTAGAATTTTGCCATGAATTCTCCTTGATGTCAATTTATTTCATCACTCACAGACGAAAGTGTAAACGTTTTATGTTTATTCTATTACATGGATGAGTTTTAGTCACATGCACAGGCAGGATGAGAAACTGAAAATCACCTGCGCGCTCTCCTGTAGATTGTAATTTTGTGACGGTAGGCATTTTAGCACCAGTTAAAATTCGGCAGAAGACAAAGCAAGTTTTAAAAGCTAAAGATGCCAGTCTGTGTTGCTGTCAACTGCACCAATCATTTGAACTTGCAGCAGCCGAGGAATCAGGGTTCAAGCAAATTGTTTTATGGGTTTGTAGTTTTGATTTTGTGTATGATATATGATTTTTTCAAGATGTAGGTCGATCGAGAATCTGTTGTAATGGAAGCTATTTCACAGTACTGTAACAACATCAGCTAGCTTGAATGTCTAAATAAAGATTTGTCTGCTTTTTGCTTTGCTTATTTGCTATGATGTATATTGTTTAGTCAAAATTATAGCTAAAATCTTAGTTAAATGGATTGGGAGCCCCCCCCACACACTCTCAACTTCATGCCCACTCTTGGCCTCTACCTTGACACAGTGAGTGGGCTACAAACCAAGATAGGCCTTTCTTTGGTCATTTCTTCATAATACTCGGACAACCACCTATGTGTATGTGTTTTTTCCCATCATTTCTAACCCTGCTCTTTTGACAGCTTAGTATATGCATCCAGGTATGACTGGAACATTGAGTGTGAATTGAACCATAAATTCTCCTCTAGTGTGAATTTTATGTGACTAGATGTGCCATGTTTTGATAACTTTTCTTACATTCAGGTGAAAAGAGTGACTATTCTCCCCCATACCTCTCTGGTGTTGCATTTATAGTTGTTTGTTTGGTCCTCCAGTGTGTTCATCCCTCACATATTCTGAGCAGAAACGATGAGAAGCTAGACAAACTGTAATAGTATAGTCAGCATATTAGTTACATTTAGTCTCTACATTTAGGTATTTCATTGAATCTGCCTCAATCATGAAATTTTGTTTTGCGCTAAATAACCTGTGTGTCTGCTCCTTCCATCACTATAACATCACTCAGCTGCTAGTAAGAAATCAGGCCTCAGCAGCATAGCTGACCAGTGGAATTTTTCCCCTCTTTGAGGCTGCAGCCAAGGCCGAATCAAGAGATCTTCTGATGCTCAGGGTTAGTCTTGCTTGCTGTGCCTTTCATGCATGCTTTTCTGGAAGCTACTGGGATGTTTTTACAACCCCGTTTCCAAAAAAGTTGGGATGCTGTGTAAAATAAAAATAAAAACAGAATGCAATGATGGGCAAATAATGTAAACCCTATATTTAATAGAAAACAGTACAAAAACAACATATCAAATGTTGAAACTGAGAAATTATATTGTTTTTGGAAAAATACATGCCCATTTTGAATTTTATGCCAGCAACACGTTTCAAAAAAGTTGGGACAGGGGCATGTTTACATGTTTATAGAAAGTGTACCCACTACAATGCATTATGTATAATGATAACATTTCACTCAAAATGCTTTTCATAATGTACATATTAATTACAGCTGTTTATTTCCCTACCCAGAAACACTGTGACAGTAAGTGTTTTTTGGACATAGTGAAGCAAGGAGACACACAGGACCTCCTGGAAGGAGCCACTGTTCTGGAGCTTGGAGCTAATGACAAACGTAAATATTGTAAGTATTGCAAAAAGGTGTTTTACACAGGCAATGCATACAAAACAAACTAAAACGATGGCCTACTTAACAGCTTGGATGTCACTAGGCTTTGTTTGCATTGTTTAGTTTACAAAACCTTACAAGCAACCATCACAGTGTGGGTATTTATACCCTATACGTTGAGGTAAAATTGGACGTGTGATATTGGTTTGGTTGTCAGTCCTAAGATGTTTAATTTCTATAATTGCCATACAACTGCATGGCAAATGCAACGTCAAGGCGACCTGAATGCTGCTCTGAAAGCAATTAATTTGGCCCAGGTGTCACCTCTTAAATTAACATACTGGGCACTCTCAGAGGCTATATGAGTAGCAGAAATACAACAGCGCGTTCTTTTAGTAGAAACAGCGCGCAATATAGTCTCGAGGTCATATGCGACTGTTTACAGGAGACAATGAACGGGGTAGACCACGTCACGTGCTCGGTTCCTCGACAACAGCTCTTCAACTGCAGCCAGGGTGATTGCGGGGCGACGTTCACACGCGAGTGGCGTTTGAAAGAGCATGACACCGTGCACACAGGAGCGGTAAATATGAAGTATACGGCTAGTATATTAGTAATTGTTGTACATACGCTTCTTTCCACAAATCACCTGACCCATTTGCCTAAGCGTAACTTAATTTGGGGTTTGCCAAGACAACTACTTGTTGTTAATTTATCTTCGTCCGGACCAAAACCTAATCTGGATATCGCGCAAACATAAGATTAACCTTGGACTCATTAAGATTGTAAACTATAACCCAGTTGGTGCTTGACTTTTTTTTTCCCCCCCCAGCGACCTCATCAATGCACAGTGGCAGATTGTGGACGTCGTTTCACACGGAAATCTCACTTGAGCCGACACACACTTGGACACACTGGGTTTAAGAAATTCATGTAAAGAACATGTTACCAATACGTCTATTGCATGGCCATAGTTTAAGTAAATTCACTACAGTCTGAATTTCCTCCCAAAAGATGCACTTTTGTGAGTTGTAAGAAGAGTTTCTTCAACCCGGACAATTTGAAGAGGCACGTCCATTACGCTCACGGAGAGAAAGACAAATACTTCAAGGTTAGTCCACTAGATGGCGCCAAATACCTACTTTGCAATTTAAGATGGGTAATATTGCCTTTTAGTGTCCGTTTCACAGCCCTTGCCATTTTGTTTAATGAAATCGCTTTTTGCTATTAATATCGAACAATTTCCCTTGTCCATCCACTCAATGTGCTAAATGTTAATCAAAATTGATTGGTTCAATTACCCCGATTTGCAGTGCAATTTCGCAAATTGTTTATTGACATTCAAGAAACGACGGATGTATAAATTACATTTGAAGGAGCACGGAGCATCGTCTAACTTCAAGTAAGTCACATTGTTTGACGGTCAACAGGCCTTAAGCCACACACTCCATGTATATGAGATGCATGTCACAGACTAATGCGTCAGTTGTCCCTGATTTCCTCCTCAGATGTTCAAGGACTGGGTGTTCCCAAACGTTTGACACCCATGTCGCTCGAAAAGCCCACGAGAGAAAACATGCAGGTCTTCTCCGGTCTCATATTGCTGTAATGTTTTGCGTCTAAAGCCACCAAACGGTACTTACTGGGCGTATTTCATTCTGTAGGGTACCGATGCCCACAGCCTGATTGTAAGTATTTTGCCCACACCTGGGGGAAGATGTGCAAGCACATGGCTACACATCCAGGTAAGCAGCCCCAACCCAAACCCATGTAATTGGATCTATTGCTCAGTAACAACACTAAGTCCACCTGGCACCAACAGCAAAAGGCTGGAACTTCAGTGTAGTTTCACTTGGGTATTGTTGCTGAAATATGCGTTCTCCCTCCAATGGTTAATTTGGTTTGAAGTAAGCTGCTGGTAGCCTTCCCTAGATAAAAGAGGGTTGGTGATTAATTTGAGTGGTAGTAATATTTAAGGCTTGCTGATCCTAATGTTTAGCTCCAAGATGCACTCACTGTCAGGGAGGGGGATTCAAGTGATGTTTGTCCTCCCCTTTGTCACCCCCAGCCACATTTACCTGTAAGCTGTGCCAGAAAGAGTTCAAGCGCGTGGACTCGCTGCGTCGGCACAAGCGGACACATGCCCTGCAGAAGCCTGTCCTGCTGTGCCCCAGCAGCGGCTGCCAGGCCCACTTCTCCACCACCTTCAACCTGCAGCACCACATCCGCAAGGCCCACCTGCAGCTCCTCAAGTACCGCTGCTACTTCCCCGGCTGCACCCGCTCCTTCGCCATGCGGGTATGTGCGGCGCCTGCTGTCCCGTTCCAGGGCAAAACCCTGGACGTTGTGGTTGGCCCAAGCTGTCCTCTACTCTGGCTTGTCAGTCTGGGGATGTGCCCTGGGTATAGTTGTGGTTAACGGACCCGTCCCCCAGTCAGATGTGTTGATCCTGATAAGTGATAGGAATATTCCAGCCTTCCAGAGGGTGTGAAACTAGACCGTTTCACATGAGCCCGGCCACAAACCCCTCACACTGTCCTTTATCCTGGGCGCAGGTGCAGCCCGTTAGGCTCGTTTGCTGGAGTTTCTGGCTGGTGCATTATTGTTTTGGAATGACGTTTAGTGGTTCAGTGTTTGTTCTGTTGTCATGACGCACATTTCTTTTGCTGAATCTCACAGGAGAGCCTGAGTAGACACCTGGTTGGCCACGACCCAGACGCCAGCACCGAGAAGGTAAGCGCACACCCCCCCCCTCCCCCCGCTGGGTAACCTGACGTGGGCCTGCGCCAACTGAGGGGCTACAGTTTGGTGTGGCAACAGTCTGGCTTTAGTTAGATGACCACTGGTCTGAATCATGTGACATCAGTCATGCCTTTGAAGATTCGAAAGAACATTGCTTTAGATGTGACTGACAAATGAAATGGGATTCATAGCAGCTGTGGGCATTGAGACTGCATGGAGGCGTGGTGTTAATCAGTCAGTCCTTCCTGTGCCCATTTGTCTAGTGGTCTAGCTCCAACAGGAACTCAAGGCCCTGACATGAATTCCTGTCCAGCTGGCTTGTTCATAATTACATTTATAAACAATGGTGAATTGCGCCACTAAACATTGTACACTTCAGCTGAATTTTCCCTGAATTCTGTTTCTCTAGTCGAAGCGCCGTCGGAACAAGAAGAGCTGGCAGAAGCGTCTAGAAGGCCACCACCAGCTCCCTCTGGTGGAGGAGGATCTTCGGCGCCTCTTTGCCCTACGCATGAGGGTGTCTCGACGGGCCAAGGTCGAGGCGAACCTCTCTGGCCTCTTCAACGAGCGCAAGATCCCGCACTTCGTGGATACCGAGGTCAACTTGCGTGACCTCTTCAGCATGAAACCCCCTCAAGAACCGGAGCCCGGTCCTGTTGCGGTGTAGCTGGGGGTCATCATGGTCAAAGGTTGTAAGGTCAAATCACAGAACTTGTAGTTCAATGTTGAATGTACCATATGGAAGTATAGTTCTAAATACCAGAAGTCTCTTAGTTGTAATTTTGTTGATCTTTTTTGTAAGTCATTAATACATTCATTATATTAATTGTCTTTATTCATTATGATTTTTATTCATCACACTGTACTCATGTGCGTGCGTACGCTTGTGTCCAGATGCCTGGCTTTGCATGTCTTTGTCCCAGTTTAAAGCTGGTGTCTTGGTTGTCAATGGCTAACCAGCCCTCTACCCTGGCCACATTCCAAGCCCACATTGCTCTGCCATTTTTGTTGGTCTTTTCTGTTTAAGGCTATTGAGTTAACGATGTCGTCAATGGTACTGAAGATAATTGGGTCTTATTCTTTTCCTGTATGAAAGTGCTTGAGTTTATCCTCTGCCTAACCAGAGCTGGCCCAATAATAAATTGATTTCACCTCAAGATGTTGTCTTAATGTTTAGGGCTGGGGGAAATGATTGTGCTACTTATAATACTCTGGGAAATCACTAGTGATCTGTCAGTGGGAGCTACAACCCTGTTTCAGTCTAATGCAAACACGAGTTGAGTCTTGTGTAGTCAGCATGGAAGTCAAGACTACAGCACTTCAATAAAGCTGTATAAACCTGTTGGTCTTGCACATTTTAGGAACTGTACAAGCCCTTGTCTAGGTGCTTCAGTTATATTTATTCAGTTTCCCCACAGTCAGTGTCTTTCAAAATGTAGGATCACAGCGCATCTCTCCATGTGGCTGATGTCAAATAGAGCAGATTTAAGTATCTGTACACAGTGCCATGTCATGGGTGTTGTGACTTATTGTTCACCATAACGCCAGTTAAGATGTGACCTAGGTGTAAGGGCCCATACCTGGTCTTGCTATCACCAGGTGGGCATGGCTGACGGGGGGGGGGGCTAAAGTGAAACCAAAGCAGATTTTTCCTGATGTGACCAGCATCTTGTAGTTTTATTTTACTAGGGTCCACATTTGCTATTGCAGGTGCAGAAGCTACTAGTCCTGGGCTCCACAAAACTAACAGTTAACCAAACTAGATGCTACTGATTAGCATTTATTAAACTACAAGTGTTTAATCTACAATGCATTTGGAGTATCTTAATGTGATTAAACATTTGACAATACAATACAGATGTTTTTCAGTTTAAAAGGAGCAGACACGTTCAAGAAACCCCACCCACCTATACAACCTGACTGTGGAAAGACTCTGGACACCTCGTCCTCACTGAACCACACTGTTTCCACATTAACTTTTCCAATAACACTTTCAGTTTTTATTTTTTCTCAGGTTTTCTATTTCATGCCCACTGAACAATTTAACAGCTTGTGTTTACCCTATCAACTCACCAGTTCAGGATGGTGGAGCCTGTTGTATATGTGCATGACTGGATCCACTGCACTAGTTGCTGGTGTAGGTGTGCTGTAGCTTTGTATTCCAACTAGGTCCATCTATAACTGTCAATCTAAATGCATGACTGATTCCAAGGTGTTTCTTTGTCTAAATCCTGTGTTGTGGCTTTAATGGAGCCAGGGCCGGTCTGACATTTCAAAGCCAATGCTAAACCCCGTACCAGGCTGGGGAGCTCTCTGTCATGACTTTTGATGTTTTCTGTTGTTGCCGTGGTAATTCTCCTGGGCTGCCCCTGTAGCCGCAGGCCATCACATCTCCAAATCCTCCACATGAATTTGTCTACGTCTCTGCTGCTCAATCTTCTCTCTGTTTCTCTTTATCTGTCAGTCTCTTTGTTTCACTTTGTCTGTCTGTCTGTCCTGGTCGGTCTGTCTTACTTTTGGTCTCTGTCTGTCTAGCTCCGCATTGTCTTTACAGTATGTCGTGGTTCTTTTTTGTGCTGAAGTGAATTTACCTCAGATTATTCACCAGGTGGTTCTACCCTTGAATGCTGATGTGATGTCACATATACGTCAGGCATGATAAAACGTTTTTACTATTACAGTAAAAAAACGTTTGTAACAGATCTGAGGCACCTCAGGAGTTTGTGGTCAACATACCAAGGCTAAAGGCTATATCCAGGAACTCAGTGGTAAGAGTGGTTTACCGGTGTTCTGGTTGGTTCACCAGTGTACAGGTTGGTTTACTGGTGTTCAGGTTGGTTTACCAGTGTTCATTTTGGTTCACCAATGTTCAGGTAGGTTCACCAGTGTTCAGTTGCATGTTCAGAAAATTGTTTTATTCCACACTTTTTGGAACTCCAGTTTTTAATGCTCCAACACACACAAGGGTAAAAACATTGAAGGCCTTTCTGAATATTTTACAGGACAACTCACTGAGAGAACCAGACTACTCTATAACAAGTCTTCCCAGATATCCATTATCATTCATCAACAGTGGCGTCGTTAGGCCTGGGCGTATGGGGCTATAGCCCAGAATCTTTTATGAATAGACCCGGATCTCAAATTGACCAAAAAAAAAAAAAAAAATAGCCCCTGATCTATTCATCTATAAATCCGATCGCGCATTATGACAATGTAGACGTGTAGGCCGCTAGCATGTACATAGAGATGTTCCTCATGTACATTCAAAACCCTGCACTTTCTGTCCCGGGCGGGGCTAAGCCCTGAATGTATTGTGACCCTAGCGACGCCTCTGTTCATCAACACTCATGAATAACCTTCAAACCACTGGTTTTCAATGCAGTTTGAATCATAGCTTTTAGAGATATTTTGGTATTGTTAAAATAATATTTTTGAGCAAATTGTTAGTATAATATACACTGCTCAAAAAAATTAAGGGAGCACCTAAATCATTCACCGAGTCTTGATGAACAAAATATATTAAAGATCAAAATCTTTACTGTACATTGTGTAATTCATTGAGAACAAAATGACATAACTGTCAATCAAAACCAAAATCACCAACCGATTGAGGGCTGGCTTCAAACTCACACCGAAAATCAAAGTAAACACTTGAAATCTGATGAGACAGCATCAGACGGCAAATCTGATGAGACGGCAGATGGTGTCCTGGGGGATCTCCTCCCAGACCTGGATCAGTGCATTACTGAGCTCCTGGACAGTCTGTGGCGCTACTTGGCAGTGTCGGATGCACCGATACATAATGTCCCAGAGGTTCTCTGTTGGATTCTGGTTTGGAGAACATGAGCGCCAGTCAATGGTATCAATGCCTTTGTCATCCAGGAACTGCCTACACACTCTGGCCACATGAGGCCAAACATTATCCTGCACCAGGAAGAACCCAGGGCCCACTGCACCAGCATAAGGTCTGACGATGGGTCTAAAGATTTCATCCGGTTCCTAACAGCAGTCAGGGTATAGTTGGCTAGCATGTGGA
The DNA here is from genome assembly GCA_016801175.1 of Esox masquinongy. NCBI lineage: Eukaryota > Metazoa > Chordata > Actinopteri > Esociformes > Esocidae > Esox > Esox masquinongy. The sequence continues at coordinate 28,955 of JACXGI010008705.1, forward strand.
GGTCTGTGTGACCTTCAAAGGATATGCCTCCCCAGACCATCACTGACCCACCGTCAAAATGGTCATGCTGGATGATGTTGCAGGCAGCATAACGTTCATCATGGCGCCTCCAGACTCTTTCACATGTGCTCAGTGTGAACCTGCGAAGAGAATCTGTGATGAGAACCGGGCGCCAATGGTGGACCTGCCAATTCTGGTGTTCTCTGGCAAATGCCAATTGAGCAGCACGGTGCTGGGCTGTGAGCACAGGTCCCACTAGGGGACATCGGGTCCTCATGCAACCCTCATGGAGTTTGTTTCTGACAGTTTGGAAAGAAATATGCACACCAGTAGCTGGAGGTCATTTTGTAGGGCTCTGTCAGTGCTCCTCCTGTTCCTCCTCGCACAAAAGGAGCAGATACTGGTCCTGCTGCTAAGTTGATGCCCTTCTACGGCCCTGTCCAGCTCTCCTTATGTAACGGCCCGTCTCCTGGTATCTCCTCCATGCTCTTGAGACTGTACTGGGAGACACACCAAACCTTCTTGCAACAGCACGTATGGATGTGCCCAGTGGTGTCAGACTGGGGGAAAAGGGGTACTAAGCACATAGGGCTCTAACGTGTAGAGGGTCCGTTGAAAATGTTTGAATTTTGACTAAAGAGGGGAGTGGCCCTCAGAGACCGCCTTTGTACAGGGCCCAGAATTTTGTTCTACACCCCTGGATGTTTCATCCTGGAGGAGCTGGACTACCTGTGCAACCTGAATGTGCTGCAGGTACCGCCTCATGCTACCAGTAGTTACAAGGACACTACCAAAATGCAAAACTAGAGAAGAATCAGTCAGGAAGGATAAGGAGAGAGCAATTGTCTGTGGCCACCACCTGCAAAACCATTCCCTTTTTGGGGGTTGTCTTGCTGTTGCCTCTCCAGTGCATCTGTTGTCATTTTCCTTTGCACCAAAACAGGTGAAACTGATTCACAATTGCTTATGCTTCCTAACTGGACAATTGATATCCCTGAAGTTTAATTGACTTGGTGTTATACTGTGATGATTGCATGTTCCCTTAGGTTTTTTTGGGCAGTGTATAATACAAAGATTTCTCCTTTTGAGCATCCAATACATCTTAGTATTCACGCTAACAATTTTATTGTCTTAATTGATTTTCATATACAATTATTTTGGACATGACTGTATATCTTTTAGTTTTTCTCGGTTGCCCGAGGCTACAGCACGTGCTGTTTTCCGCTGCCACCCCAGCTGCTCCTCCCATGTGGTGTGGATTAGCCGGGCTTGGTTTCAGCACAGGACATGGCTGGATGGCTTGACCTGCACGTTTTGTGTTGGTTGTACCTCTGACGGGAGCAACAGGATGGCTCGGAATCACAAACGCTGTTAATCACAGCCAGACCTTCTCTCCTCAGACCAGGTTGAAATGTCACCCTAATCATCTTGTCGTGACCTTTGAAATAACACTCTGTCTTCACTACTCAGAGGGTGTGATGCAGACGAAGAGCTGTAAGCAGGGGCCAATATAGGACATTGGAATCAGGGGCGGCTTGTTGGCTCAATTCATTATAGGATGCTTGTTGGATTTTTGCCAATTCATAGATAGAAATTAATTTCGTTGAACAGCTAAGTGGTGGAGTGCAGGTTAAAACAATTTGACATGCTGGACTCGCACATGGGCATGCATAAGAAGTGCTGAATTAATGAGACGGACACAGTTGATCGAAGGAGCTGAAGGCGGATTTGTGGTCAACTCAATATGATGCAATTATTGCTACTGGCTTGTTGTAATGCTTAATCCCTTACTTACACACTGGTTCCTTTTCAGAGCTTTCCAGGAGGCATGGCAGCTGTCCTTACACTCGATGAGTGTCTATCTTGCCTTATGGAATGGCTGAGTTGTATGGAAGATGTCTGTTTTACGTGATGGTTTGATGTAAGTATCCCCGAGCAAATACATTGCACATTCATTCCCTGGAGAACTGATTGATGGTGACAGACCAAAGGGTTGTTCCAGGTTAGCCTCTAACTGAACCCTCAAGCCTGTGCTGGTCAACTTTACAAACATATTTACATTGGTGGTTCCAAACTCTGGTCCTTGTGTCCTCGAATCGCAGTGTTTTTTTATTGTAGCCCTGGACGACCTCATTAGGCCCTAAATGAGTAGTTAGACTGCAGGGGGAGAGGCTGCACCACTACGATATGACATGAAGGATTACAGTTTTTTTCAGTTGCTTACACACTAAAATGAAAACTTTCCCACAATTAGCAAAACCTTACACTCAAGGAGCAAAACACCGGCCTTTGCACAACTGTAAGCACATTGTCAGCTTCACACTTTTTGCAAAACATTACACACAGTGATTTGCAAAACACTAAACATACTTGTATGCATTTGACACAGAAATTAATCATGATGTCATTTCCTTGCAATTTCAAAGCAAAGGCATTCAAATGAACACACCCATGAACCAATTGGTTAAACACAGCCACCAGGTGTGCACACATACTGGTGCCTAATTGTAGACACACCAATCAGGTTTAAGCACTATAAAAAGGCAACAGGTAAGTTCACCTGTCTTCAAAAAAAATGGACGGTGTCAGAGGAAGAGGGAGAGTGTGGATGAGAGGGGTAATCCGGAGAGAACAAGGTGGAGGAAGAGGAAGAGGGAGAGGAAGAACTGGAGGAGGGGTAGGACATGCACAAAGAAGAAGACAACCAAATCTGTGTAACGAAATTCATGCTACAATTGTGGACCATGTAATAAACCATGGACTAACGCTGAGGGAGGCTGAACTGAGAGTACAGCGTAACCTAAGCAGGTACACGGTGGCATCAATAGTTCGGACATTTTGTCAAGAGCACAGGTGAGAAACTTATCATCTGTCAACAGAAAATCCATAGCTTCCTGCATGTACTGTGTCAACAGTTTTGGTATCTATTCCTGTATCATTTTACAGTAAGCTACATGTATTTTGTTTGGCCAACATAGGATTGAACGTCGAGAACACCAAGGAGGGAGGGGCCCCATATTCACACAGGAGCAAGAGAGAGATCATAAACCTCATTTTGGCCAATAATGCAATCAGACTTAGAGAAATTCAAGCCCATATTGTCAATTATCACCCAATTTTTAATAATGTCCAACAAGTCTCTCTGTCAACAATAGCCCATATCCTTAAAAAACATCAAGTTCTGATGAAACAACTGTATAAAGTGCCATTTGAAAGAAATTCAGACAGGGTGAAAGTCCTGCGGCGTGAATATGTGGTGGTACGTTTTGTTCCCTGACTGTAGTATTGTGCACTGCACACACAACCTTTCTACTGTACATGTAATTTTACTGTATAGCAGACCTACAGTAAATTGATCTACACAATGTGATCTTTTGCTGTATTTCAGAGAGTTTTGCAAATGGATGCGGAGGAAGTCCCGCATGAGTTTAGATACATTGATGAGGCTGGATTTAACCTGACAACAGTGAGAAGAAGGGGAAGAAACATCATTGGCCACAGGGCTATTGTCAATGTACCAGGGCAACGTGGGGGTAACATTACCCTTTGTGCTGCCATTACACAGAATGGGGTCCTCCACCGCCATGCCAACTTGGGTCCTTACAACACTGACCTCATTCTTACATTTTTAGACAGATTACACAATATTATCACAGCAGCAAACCAAAGGGACCAGATGTAATACATTGTCATCTGGGACAATGTAGCTTTCCATCGTTCTGCTCTGGTCCAAAACTGGTTTCA
>JACXGI010008706.1:0-24769 GCA_016801175.1 Esox masquinongy
ACGCACAAAACTCCATAATACATTCCTCCCTCCGTCTTACTCCATTTCAGTGCGTCCTAGGCTACCAACCCCCTATGTTTCCGTGGGCGACAGAGCCTGGCACGGTGCCTGCGGTCGATGACTGGTTCCGGCGCAGTGAGCAGGTCTGGTCGACGGCCCATAAGCACCTCCGTCTAGCGTCCGCTACCCAAAAGCGGTTCGATGACCGTCGCCGCCGACCCACTCCTTTTCCATACTGGGCAGCGGGTTTGGCTGTCCACCCGGGACATCCGGCTCCGCCTCCCCTGTAGAAAGCTGAGCCCTCGGTTAATCGGACCCTTCAAAATAACGCACCGCATTAACCCTGTCACTTACCGTCTCCAGGTCCCCCGCCAGTACCGGATCCACTCCACGTTCCATGTCTCTCTACTCAAGCCGGTGCACTACAGTCCACTCCATCCTCCCGTTGCCCTCCTCCACAAGACGTCGGCGGGGAGCCCGCATACGCCATCCAGGGCATCCTGGATTCCCGACGCCGGAAGGGGGGGCTTCAGTACCTGGTGGACTGGGAGGGGTATGGTCCCGAGGAACGATCTTGGGTCCCTGCCCGTGACATCCTGGACCCCGACCTGATCCGGTCCTTCCACCTAGACCGACCCGATCGTCCTGCCCCTCGCCCCCGGGGGCGGCCGCCCAAATCACCGGCTGCCCCGCCTGCCTCTTCTGCCGGATCGGCTGCCCGACCAGGCTGACCTGCCCTGCTCCGGGGCGGGTGCTCCTGCTGGCCATCGGGTCCCGCCCTCCCTCCTCTGTTGTCCTGCTTTGTGCGTCCGGGGTCCGCCCCTGCCGGGGGGGGTCATGTGAGGTCCGGGATGTGCCCTGTTTCCCTTCATTGACTTGAATGTAGCCTGCCTGTGAAATCCGGGAAGTGACCCGTTTCCTTTGTTGCCTTGAATGTTGCCTACCCAATCCCCATTATTGTTTGCACCTGTGTCTCGTTCAACCCCTATATAAGTGCTGTGTTTGCTGCCAGTCTTTGTGAGGTATTGTTTGTGTATGCAACTCTACTGAGCCTTCTTCTCCCGAGCGTGTCATTATCCCTGCCTACTTCTTATATCAGCCCGTCTCTGTTTCCTGACCATTGCCTGCCTGTTGACCGCCTCTTTTGGATTACCCTTTGTACCTCTGCCTCCTGCCTACTTGCTTTGACTGTTACCGACCAATCGTCTGCCCATTGGAAACGCCACTGCCTGTTCCTTCGGCACTCCTGTGTTTTCTCCCTAATAAAGGAGTCCCTGCGCTCTGCGCTTGGATCCATCCCTCCATCCCTCTGTTTCGTGTGAATTCATTACATATATATAGAACATATGTGCGTATATTCATCACAACTCACAAAAAAAATAAAGATTTTAAATGTGAAAAAATATTTTGTAAATAAAAACATTATCTGTAAACATGTTTCACAAATATAAATGAAATGTGTGAATATGTAAAAACATATTTCACAAATAAAACACAAATCTGTAAAACATTTACAACTATTGTTTAACATTTACAAGTGTTGACTTACATTTACAAATCTTAAGTTTATTTACGGATCTGAATTTTACATTTACACATTTTTGAGACACATTTTCTGTGGTTTCAGTCAGAGGGCTCGCTTGGTGGGACTTATGGAATATCCGGACTGGGGCCTGGTAGATTGGAGTCTATAGGTAGCTAGGACACGTTTTTCCTGAAATTTAAGTATAACGTTTATTTGTATAACAATATTTGACTGCATCACCAATGGGTAATAAAACGCCGAGCGTGTTTTCGACTTCAGGCAACTAACTTAAGCACAGTTAGTTGTCAGACTACATCTGGTTGGCTAGCTAACCAGCTAGTAGGCTACTGTAGCTTAACTAAAGTAATGGAGGTATCTAACCTAGGGTTGCCACCCGTCCCGTATAATACGGTATCGTCCTGTATTGAAAAATAAAATGCACTGTCCCTTACAGAATCAATGTGGGACGCAATTTGTTTCGTGCACACCCTACTTTAAGCTTGGACTGACATGAAAAATAATAAAACCAAAAGAGTTATAGCGGAGAAGTATCATAGCGGAGAAGTATTTAATCAGAATGACAGACGAGTTGTCTGTCACTGAACGTCATCGTTGCCCTGGTTACGGAGACTCAGACGCACGGTAACATCAAAAACAGGTATATGTGCAGGCAATAGAACAAGCGTTTTGGACGGGCTTTTGATTGCCATGGATGGGCACATTTGTCCTACTTATCAACATAGAATAGTAGGTAAAGCACGACGGACGGAAAGCAAATAATCTTTGCATGCATGGCTTGTTGAGGCTATATTCTAGCAAAATACACAGCTGCCAATCAAATTTGAAAGCTTTAGTAACTGCAGTAGTTACACATTCTTTGTAGCTTAGTGATCACATCACTTAAAGCACATCTTCGATCGCATTTGCGGATGAAGGCAAGAGAGCTAGCCTACATTCCCAACAGCAGATGAAGGCAAGAGAGCTAGCCTACATTCCCAAAATTAATTAGTGAAGTACAATATTGGGAAGCATCTTACCCAAACTATTTTTGGGGGGCAAAGAATTCTTTCTGGGAGGCAATGCCCCTGTGTCACCGGGTCTGTATACATGATTAAATGAATAATACATAAAAGGCAACAATACATAATATAATACAATAGTACATATAATACATATAGGGCAAGACTAAAATGGAAAACACTTAAGACACCTAAAATTATGTAAAATCAAATCAAAGTAATACAATAAGAAGAGAAATTGAATAAAACCAACAACAGATTAAAACAGTAAAATAAGTAAAGAGTGGACTTGACAAAAACCAAGGGATAACCTCAGTCTTTAAATTTGATTTAAAATTGCAATGGTGGAATGGGACTTAATGTGGGATGGGAGACTATTCCAGAGCATGGGAGCAGCAACAGACAAAACTAGGCTACCCCATCCTTCCTGGAGAGTGGGTTCTTGCTTCTTCCAAATATACCAAATAGTTTATTTTGAAAGATCAAACATCTTGCCCATGTCTATGATCTGATGTTTTAATCCTTAATATAATTGATGCAACTGTTCTTTACTCTTATTTACTCTACTTTCATTACATTCATGTTCACAGTAGCAGAGTACTTTGAAAATGATGCATAAAAGAACAAATTGGTGGATAGAAATTCACCAGAATGCAGGGAATGAAGCATCTGACACTCTCATTGGGGAGGACCCCCAGACCCCGTTTCATTTGTGTACCCCGGGTTTGGGGCCGCTGGCAAAGTGTTCCTTATTTTTCCACATTGAAGGTGGCAACCCTAATCTAACCCCATGGCACGATTGACTAGATAACGATATGTTGTTGACTTGCACAGCTGCATTTGGTTCATTCAGTATGAGTCTTGCACATCTACAGTGAGGGAAAAAAGTATTTGATCCCCTGCTGATTTTGTACGTTTACCCACTGACAAATAAATTATCAGTCTATAATTTTAATGGTAGGTTTATTTGCACAGTGAGAGACAGAATAACAACAAAAAATCCCGAAAAACGCATGTCAAAAATGTTATAAATTGATTTGCATTTTAATGAAAGAAAGACTGCACGCTATCATTGATGCTAAAGGGGGCAATACACAGTATTAAGAACTAAGGGTATGCAGACTTTTGAACAGGGGTCATTCCATTTTGTTCTTTGTTGCCATGTTTTGTTTTATGATTGTGCCATTCTGTTATAACCTACAGTTGAATATAAATCCCATAAGAAATAAAATAAATGTGTTTGCCTGCTCACTCCTGTTTTCTTTAAAAATGGTACATATATTACCAATTCTCCAAGGGTATGCAAACCTTTGAGCACAACTGTAATTGCTCATTGACAGTAGTGAATGGAGAATGACATCAGGCATTCTCAAAGCAAAGTTTATATTTTTGGATACATTTGTTTAGAAAACATTATTTCTTAAGACAACAGTGAATCTTATGACAATAATACGTATACCATTATATTAATTGTAACAAGGATACTCCAGTATGGAATTACTAATTTGCATTCATGGGGATTTAATAAATACAGAGTATTTTGTACAATCATACTGACAACATGATGTCAAACAAAGGTTCATAACAAAAAATTATAATAATAAAAGCAATATTAATAACTGTACAGTATATTTTATGTTATGGTCTCCTCTCTGAGAAATAATCCTTAGTTTCTGATGACTTGGAGACATTAATTTAGAAGTTCAATGACGGGCCATAATTTGGTAGTGGTGGCAAAGAGGATGGTCATTAAAACACATTGCTGAAAAAAGTAGGACGGAGAAGCAGGGTAATGTCACATGATTGATGGATCTTTTTTGTGCAATTAAGTAACAGTATCAAATCAATGGTAAGAACACTGAGATTCAGGTACTGTAGAAGTCAGCAGAGATCACTACAGTATAGTTCATGCATTTAGTAACTTTAACACTTTGAATATTAGGGAATGTCATTCTAAAAATAATGCAAAGGAACTGAAGAGTGTTCACCTATTTCCTTGAGGTTTGGTGTGAGGAACATTGAAGGACATTGTGAGGGGACATTGACACAAGCTACAGTAGGAGGGAAACAAAGAGAAATGCAAACACATTATATTAAGGGTTACTCTTGATAAAAAGATCCAATATTCCAGTTTGTTTTAAACTTAAAGCATCATGGGAACCCTTCTCAAATAACCTGTGAGAGTCAGAAGTGCACTGACTGTTCTGCAGTGTTCAGAGTGTTCAGAAGTGCACTGAGTGTTCAACCTTTCATCACACATCCAATCAGAGATTGGCAAGTGGCTACCAATACTTGCCAAATAAAAAGTACATACACTTCTAACAAACTAAAGATGTAGGTGGACCATGAAGTTGGTGTAATATCACTCTGTACTTACATTCTAAGGACTAACACATGCATACAGGTTTCCTTTTATAACCACTAACGTTAGCACAATGTGCAAGACTCATACTGAATGAACCGAATGCAGCTGTGCAAGTCAACAACATACCATTCATTATCTAGTCAGTTGCGCCATCGGGTTAGATACCTTCATTACCTGAGTTAAGCTACAATAGCCTACTAGCTGGCTAGCTAGCCAACCAGATGTAGGCTGACATAACTAACCACGCTTACGTTAGTTGCCTGAAGTCGAAAACATGCTCGGCGTTGTATTACCCATTGGTGATGCAGTCAAATATTGTTATACAAATAAACGTTATACTCACATTTCAGGAAAAACGTGTCCTAGCTACCTATAGACTCCAATCTACCAGGCTCCAGTCCGGATATTCCATAAGTCCCACCAAGCGAGCCTTCTGACTGAAACCACGCACACCGACCGAAGAAAAATGTGTCTCAAAAATGTGTAAATATAAAATTCAGATCCGTAAATAAACTTAAGATTTGTAAATGTAAGTCAACAGTTGTACATGTTTTGCAGATTTGTGTTTTATTTGTGAAATATGTTTTTACATATTCACAAATTTTATTTATATTTGTGAAACATTACATATTTACAGATAATGTTTTTATTTACAAAATATTTTTTTCACATTTACAAATCCTATTTTTATTTGTGAGTTGTGATGAATATGAGCACGGATTTTCAATATATATTTACGAATATTAAGACACATTTAACTCCATAGATGCACTTCATGCCAGGCAACAGGCATGCATCGTACGTCTGTAAAGGTTTTTCTTGCAGGTGCTGTAGGTTTTTTGGAGATTACTTAAATACCTGGATTTTTTTTAAATGCTTGATGGATTTTCAATGTTAGTTTGAGTTAACACTGTAACTGCTAGCGAAGACGTACGCTTCAAGCTAACGAGTGGCACCAAAATATTGTCCCATACACAACAGCGTGGTTATTCTATGTAGGCTATGATCTCTATTTTTAAGTGAGATTATCTACGCTGTTTACACCCATGTCTGAAAATATCAAATCAACCACAATTGCAATATTTGTCAAAGAAAACGCTATTCAATATTTTATCCAAATCGTGCAGCCCTACTTACACATAATACAATTAAAAACAGTACATGTAAAACCTACATCTAAATTATAACAATATGATTTAGAATACATTAGCATAGCTAAATAGTAATATTCAATTCACTAAAAATATCTATAGAATCACTTCAGATAGGAAACAGTTTGTTTTATGTCTATATTATGGCTATCCCAACTAAACATTCTGTAATGTTATTGACTATGAATATTACATGTACATTACTAGTATTAGTTTACCAACAGTATCTCTGTTGTTTAAGCTAGAAAACTAAAACAATTTGTTTCACATGTTTGTACCATCCTAACTCAAAAATCTTAAAGGCTATACCAATTTTTAGTTGTACATCGACAATGATTATATTATTTGCACAGATATGCCAAAATGATCAGACAAACAATTTCCCAAGCATTCAAGCTCAACACCAAATAAACTCTTAAAACTCTCGAATCTTAAATGTTTTAATGTGCATTAACAAGAGATAACTAAAAAAAGCCTAATACACAGTCCACTCTCCTGCCCTAAAATGTACTTTCTGGGCACTGTCAAGGAAATCAGGCGTCCATAAAATATCCCCGGAGAACCCCACGCTTCCCGTTACTGGAGTATCTGTCACGTCCTGGCTATGCCCCTAGCCATCTCTGCACTGGGCTAGGGCCATAGTCAGGACAGGACGGAAGGTGGTACCTCTAGCCACCTCCAATCCTTTTGGTCTCCCCAATTGGAGGCAGGTGTAGATCGTTGCCTCCAATTGGGGACCCTATTTATGTTTTCTGTGTGACCACTCCCGGGGTGTTTCATTTTGGTTTTGTCTTTCCCTTGGATACCCCACGTCACTGGTTGCTGCTTTTGTTTTGGTTTTTGTCTTCCTTTTTGATTAATCATGGATTACACCCATTATTTTGACACTGCGCCTGTGTCCTACCACAACCTCACCCGTGACAGTATCCCACACAGTCATTAAAAAAAGCACTCTGCAAATGGGACACAAATTTGTTCCCTTACAGCCCAGGGCATCTTGTTGAGGTTCACCACACCTAAATCAAGAACAGAGGATTAGAATGAGCATGCTTGAATTTACGATACTACCCAACACAGCATAATACACAAAACAGGTGAAACGCTGACAGATTACTGTCATATATCAATCAACTGTGATCTAACATATTATAATGCAGTACCTCTGCTGCCCTGAACACAAGTTTGATAAGTGAATATACTTTTTGATCCTAACTTACATTTAAAATGTCAAAAATATTTAATAATACTTAACAGTGTAGTATGATTGTTGATTGTTACCTGAAAGTTGAATTACTTTTCTAACTATTTAGATACTTACTCTCCAGCCTGCCAAAGTGGGCCAGCTTTCTAAACTCCTGAGTGCTCACTACGTCCCTCAAGGATTTGCAAGTTACCAGGTGGTGAACTGAACATAATGTGGATCAAATTTAGTAAAAATAAGTTATGCACTACCTATAATGTTTGTGTATAATAAATTGGTTAATAACTGTAGTAACTCATTTAGGGCCAGTTTCGCAAACACAGATTAAGCCCAGTCTAGGACTAAAAATACAAGCTCAATAGAGTTTTCTACTGAACTAGATTTTTTAGTCCTAGACTAGGCTTAATCCGTGTCTGTGAAACCGGCCCTTAGAGTCTATATACTATGAGCACACCGGAGTTGTCCATGGAGACTCTTTAAATATGTTTATATATTCTAAAAACACCTGACACGTCGACAGTTTTATTCACAAACATCCTGATTTTTTTTTTTTTAGAATAACTGTTAGGCCTCAATTAAGTAAAGATGGCATTAATAGCTCCCTTGAGTTGATTTAAAAAAAAAAAAAAAAAGTTGATTTTAGAGGCACTAGAGAGGGTGGCAGGACAGGGTGGGGGTAAGGAGATTTGGTGTGGGGATTTTAATGTGTATAGGGATCTTTGGGGCGGTGTATGGACAGATAGTAATGGACAAGTGGTTCAGGATCTCATGGAAGGGAGACGGTTGGTGTGTCTGAATGATGGGAGAGGGACAAGAGTAGTTATGCACACAGGAAGGGAGTCTGTGTTGGACTTGCAGTGGTGAGCTCAGCCTTAATTGGGGCCGCTAAGGAGGCGGTGCCAAAAAGCATGGGGAGAAAGAGGAGGAAAGCAGTGCCGTGGTGGACGGGAGACTGTAGAGCAGCTGTGAGGAGTAGGAATAAAGCCCTTAGACTGGTGAAGGTAAGTCATCATTTTGACTCTCTGATTAGGTACAAACCAGCCCAGACAATAGTAAGGCGAACAATCAGAAGGGCAAAAAGAGAATGTTGGAGGAGGTTCTGTGGAAGCATTGGTAAGGTTATGCCGGTAGGGGAGGTGTGGGAAATGATACAGCAGATGAGTGTGGTGAAAAAAGAGTGGGATTACCCGGTATTGGTTAATAGGGAGGGACTGGCGGTAACGGACGTAGAGATGGCGGAGATGTTAGCCAAAGTGTTTGTTAGGGTCCATAGCTCTGATAACCTGTCAGAGGAAGGTCATAGGGGACGGGAGGGTACGATGGAGCGGCATCACTGGGTGCAAGATAGGAGGGAGGGGGTGAGTGACACACTGAGCGCTCCCTTTACCATTGGGGAACTGAGGAGGGTGATAAATAAGACAGGGATGACTTCACCTGGACAGGATAAGGTGTGTTATATGATGTTAAGGTATTTGACCGATGAAGCACTTGGGAGAGTTTTGGAATTGTATAACAGAGTGTGGAGGAGGGGACGCTGCCTAGTAGTTGGAAAGAGGCAGTGATAATACCTATCCGGAAACCAAGGCAAGATCCTTCCAGGCCGACATATAGCTTTGACATCGCATTTATGTAAAGTTATGGAAGGTATGATTGTAGAGGCTTACTTATTTTCTGGAAAGTAGGGGGTTGATGTCACCTTATCAGAGCGGGTTTAGGAAGGGTAGGGGAACGATGGACACGGTGGTATGTCTAGAATCAGAGGTGAGGAAGGCCCAGGCAAATAAGGAACCTGTGGTAGCTGTATTTTTTAACGTGGAGAAGGCGTACGATATGATGTGGAAGGAGGGATTGTTAATTAAACTTGGTGTCTTGGGGGTGGGAGGTAGGACATATAACTGGATAAAGGATTTTTTGTATGGGAGGAGCATATGAGTTAGGATTGGGTGGTCTTTTTCAGACAAATATATGGTGGAAATTGGTACGCCACAAGGAAGTGTGATTAGCCCTTTGTTATTCCTAATTATGATTAATGATGTGTTTTCCCAGGAGGGGGCATGTATAGGGAAGTTGTTGTTTGCTGATGATGGGGCGATCTGGAAGAGGGGAAGAAATGTGCTGTTTGTTCTTTAGAAAGTACGGGAAGCAATTGAGGAGGTAGAGAGATGGGCGTTGGACTGGTGGTTTAGGTTCTCGGTGAGCAAGACACAGACCATGATTTTTACAAGGAGAAAGGTGCGGGAGGAGACGCAGTTGAAATTGTATGGGGAGTGCGTTCAGAGAGTAAAGGTGTTCAGGTTTCTGGGGGTTGTTTTCAAGCCTAGACTGACCAGGGTTGGGCATGTACAGAAGGTAGTCGGGAAATGTAAGAAGGTGTATGTGATGCGGTGCTTGATGGGAATGGAGTAGGGGGCGGATCGTTCCTCTTTGAAGACAATGTATGTAGCCTTGATAAGATCAGTTAAAGACTATGGGAGTGTGGTGTTTGGGTCGGCAGCTAGGTCGGGGCTGGCCAAATTGGATGTGGTTCAAGCTCAAGCTCTCAGGGTGTGCAGTGGGGCTTTTAGGTCATCACCAGTCGCAGCGTTGCAGGTGCACATGCGGGAGATGCCGCTAGAGATCAGAAGAAAGCAGCTGATTTTGAACTATTGGGTAAACCTTCAGGGTCATGAGATCTCTCACCCCTCGAAAAAGGTGTTACAGGCATATTGGGAGCATGAGCAAGGTCGAAATGAGAGTTTAGGATGGGTAGGTAACTCCCGGGCGAGGGAGGCTGGTATTTTGGAATTGGAGTTTTGTCCTATGGTAGTGATGCCGGGGAGTCCGCCATGGCTGTTACCGTGTCCGGTAGTAGATTTGCAATTGCTGGATTTGATTCATGGAGATAAGGAGGGTACAGCCATGGCACACGTCTTTCTAGCTAGGCTGCAGTCGGTGTATGCATGTGTGCAATGTGTACACGGATGGGTCGAAAGATCCAAGCACAGGACGGTTTGGTGCTGCGTTTAGGGAAAGGACCAGTGGAAAGGAAGTCATGAGGCGTCTATCAGATGGGCTGTTGGTGTTCACGGCGGAGTTAATGGCAATAATGTTAGCGTTGCAATGATTAGAAGAGGGGGTGGTGGATAGAGTGGGGATTTTCTTGGATTCATGTGCTGTGTTGAAAAGCTTGCAATTGTGTAGTTCACATAGTAGACTGGACCAGGTGTATGAGGTTCTGTTGAACATTGGTCGGGTGTTGAAGACAGGGTGTCAGGTGAGGTTCTCTTGAGTGCCAGTACATGTGGGAATGGTGGGAAATTAGGAGGCTGATAAGCTAGCAAAGAAGGCTCTGGAAGTGGAGGTGGTTAATTTGGTGGCGAAGTGGAGTAAAGGGGAGGCTAAGGCTGTTGTTTGGGCAAAGATGATGGAGAGTTGGCAGGAGCAGTGGGATGTAGGGCTGAAGGATAGGCATCTCCAACAGATCCAGAGGAAGGTAGGGGTGAGGCGTGACCTAGGGGGTGGAACCTGGGAGGGGGCCATTTTCACTAGGCTTCGAATAGGGCATTACAGATTAAATGGGTCTTTGTATAGAATAGGGAATCATCCAACGGGGTGGTGTGAACATTGTGATGTTGAGGAGACGGTAGAACATGTGTTGATACAGTGTGGGCAGTATGAGAGGGAGAGAATGAGTTTGAGGGACAGTTTGAGGGAGTGTGGAATTTAGGAATTTAGTATGGAGAACAGGCTTCGGGGTATAGGAGGTATTGCTGGTTTTAGGATATTGTTTGTTTATTTGAGGGACGCGGGGTTGGTTGGTATGATATGAGTTTGTCTTGTCTCTATCCCACACTCTAGTACAGGAGGGGGCGGTAAATGCACCACAAAAACGGGATGCCAACCGCTGTTAAAAACCATTGAAGAAGAAGGAGAAGAAGAAGAAGAAGAAGAAGAAGAAGAAGAAGAAGAAGACGAAGGGCTGCAGCTGGATGCCTCTCCATTGTTCAGGTGGTCAGCCAATTAAATGAGGAAAAACTAGTTAGGATGTAATGTAGGAACATCTAAGATTTATTTTAACTGTCTTTCGTGACATTTAGATTTTTAGATGTAGTGCTTTCCTTTGTTCTTTTTGTTTAGATTTTTACGTAGCCCTGTTGTTTTTTAATGCACGATGGAGGAGAAGAAATGGATTTGGTGGCAGATTTACTGGCAAAGCCTTTTTCGAGAAAAGCTGGAAATTGTGAGGATGTGCCTCCCAGCTTGCAGCCCTGTCCCAGTCAGGGAAAGTATTTGTGTGACATGTTCAATCGATCAACTACGAAAAGTACACCTGGCTTACAGCGTCGAAGGAACATTGTTGTAGTGAGTACGTTCTTGTTTCTTTGGTACCTGTAATATCATTGATTTGGGCTTTGTGATGTCTGTTTGTGTTGCAGTGTCCTTTGATACTGTATAATGTTACTGTATGTCCTTGATGGTTTCATTCACCATTTATTCATGTTTCTGTAATTAGTGTTTTGTAAGCAAAACACTTTTTTTGTAAGCCTCTTGTTAAATTACTTTATTCCACTGTCACTGTGAATATGAGGTGTTTATGTCAAATGACAATAGCCTACTGCCCAAATGTCATGGTGAGGTTATTTGAATTATATAGCCTTAGGAAGCCATGCATGCTAAAAATATTAGCTTTCCTTCCATCCTGCTGAACTTACTAATCATTATGGGTAAGTAGGATAAACGTGCCCCCCATGGAAATCAAATGTCCGTCCAACACGTTTGTTCTGGTTACGGGCCAGTATCTACTCGACAGGTAAGCAGGTTTATTATGACTGTAACCAGCTAATAGTTTGTTTTAACCAGCAAGGTTGTAGAGAAAAGTAGCTGCCATTTACAGTAGATGTACAAACGTTGGTCAGGGGCTAATGACTTTCACAGGGAGATGATTACTTTGTCATTTAAATTACACTATATGGGCACTGCCATGCTAATATAGGATATAGGGGTGTACCGATTTCGATTCTAGTTTGAAAATGTTTAGGTTCGATTTCGAACTGCGAAATTTAAAAGGAGCTCACGATTTTGTGATTAAGTCACCACATGTCATTGATTGTGGCCAGCTGTTACCAACTCCACCATATCCATGCAACTGATCGTGTACGGTTCATGTTAAGGAGTTGGCATTGAACAAATTGCACCCACAAAACTGTTAAAAACAACTATACTGCTCTATACTTGCAGGCCTATTATTTTTTAAACTTCGGTAGGACCAATAATGGCGCTTTTCCACTGCATGGAACTGGCTCGACTCTACTCGCCTCGACTCGCTTTGGGAGCTTTTCCACTGCATGGTACCAGCTTGACTCAGCTCTACACGCCTCGCCTTTTTTGCTTTTCCACTGGCCAAAAGTTAGGATAGTACCTGGTACCAGAACCCCCATCGAGGTTCCAAACGAGCTGAGGCGATACCAAAAGGTGATGTGAAAACAAGGAAGACTTCTGATTGGACAAGAGTGACTCAAAGCGCGCAGCAAAGCAAGACAAGCTGTTCTGCTGTGAAACAACAGTGAAACCTGCGTGAAGTTGGTCCCCCACCCAACCTAAACTTCGGCAAAATAGGCTCAATCGTTTGTACTCCGTTTGTGCTGGTTTGTGCCGTTAAAATTTTCGTTTGTGCTGCTATCATTTTATAGATATTAAAGAATATTTTATAGGTCATCCTGAGGTCACTCAGCCCCCCAACTTCCTCCGAAATCAACGAAAATAGTCTTGTTTGTTTGTGCTTCGTTGGTGCTGGTTTGTGCTGTTAAATTTTTAGAATAAATTCATTTCATTGACATGCACCAACTTAAACCTATTTGACGTCACCATCATCGAGGCTCGGATTTCCCGAAGATTGACGATTCGTTTAAAAGCCGAAGATTAACTTTTTTCTTGAAAGAACGTCAACGGGTAAGGGTAAAACTTAAATTTCGAACAATATCGTTGCATTCTGTTCATTTATATGTAAATATTTTGATACTTGTATATAGATGGAAATTTATCCTGGGGGAATTGTTCAATATCTACACTTGACTACGTCAGTTGCAGTAAATTCTTTTTTAGTAAAATAGCATAGTGGTTCTCTAGTTAGCTAACGCTGCTAGCTAGTTTGCAAGGACATGCTACATTTTCAAATTTCAGTGAGATGTGCTAGAAAATGTATTATTAGTGATTACCCAGACCTGGATTTGACTATTATATTGTGCCAATGTAGCCAATGTTTTTATTATAAATTTTCTGATAATGTGTATTACATTTGTAATTAAATGCATTGTTCCCAATGAAATCCTGCTTTTACCATTACAGTACTTATTCACATTTATTCACATTTTAACTACTCACTACAATTCAGCAAGATTGCTCATCAGATTAAATCAATATTTTGATTAAGAGTTAGTAAAGATAAAGGCTAAAATGCCACAGTAGTAGAGTATAATCTAGGATGTATGGTCTTTTTAAGGCTTTTTAAGCAATATACCACTAAAAGCTGTTCTTAGGCACGATGCATCGCAGAGTGCCTGGACACAGTGTTATATATTGGCAGTATATCATTAACCCCCAATATGCTATAATGCTCTTATAAACCAGTTACCAACAATAAAAAGTATTGTAATGTCATATCAGTTGTCATACTATCAGCCAAACAATCAGGATGCAAAGCATTCAGTTTATAATTACAATTAAGATTTGTTTCTCAGCTTCACATGCTTTTTTAAAACATCAAAATATCCTTAGCTTTGTCATACCTCCCAGGAAAGGTTAATAATTGTAATTGTTAATAAATGTTAATAATTGTATTTTTTTGTTTTTATTTTAGTCACAATGCCAGGTGGTTCCACACTCCGCCAGTGCCAACATTGCCTGGAAAAAATCAACTGTGCCAACCGACGTTGCACCAAGGTGATACTGTAAAGTAGCCTAATATGCTGCATAAATGGCTATAGTCTTTTTCATGCTTTAAAGCCAGAGTCAGTGGGTTCAGAATTAAAATATATTGTGCCACAGATTTGCACCACAATTTTGTCTCTAAAAATTGAATATTATTTCTCTGTTAACGAACAACTGTATACAACCAGTTATAAATATACAACCAGTTATAAATTACATTTAATTACAAACACAAACATTGGACTTACAGGGTCTATCTTTAATAACGACAATACTTTACTCTATTTCAGTGGTTCTATTGCAGGTCCCTCAATTGGTAAGAGCATGGTGTTGCATCGCCTGGGTTGCTGGTTTGATTTTCACGGGTGGGCACATTTAAGTTGTTCAGTGCCTGCTCTTATCTTAGAGTGTCTTAAAGTGTAATACAACGTCTTAAGTGTATTCATTTTCTTACTGTGGTCAGAACATTTATCTAGGGACTCATAGCCCATTAGGTTCTGTGTACCTGTTAGCTAAATCCATTCACCTTGGGTTCCAGTCACAGGTCCCTGATAAGTGGGCTAGGGTGAAAACCAGCAGTAGTCTGGGTCCTAGGACTGGAGAAGAGAACTACTATTCTATTGCAGCACATGATCATCTTTTGTAAAAATGTAATTTGTCATTCCCTTGGGGTTCCGGTAGAGTGGTTGGAAATCAGGGAACGTGCATCTTTCAGGGAACTTGCATCTTTTGAACCCAATATTATTGGCCAAATAATTCATGTAGGATGATGCACTGTTGTTTCTATTTACCTTAATCTGTGACAACCCACCCTCTTCCATCTGGGAAATTGTATTTATTAATCCCATCTTTTTCTCTCAGTGTGGCAAGCTTCTGGAACTAAAAAAGAGGCAAACGGCAAGAATAAAGAAATTTCATGCCACTGCTAAACAATGGGCAGAAAATGTTAAGAAGTCCAGAAATCAAGCTAAGGTTTTTGATAATTCCTCCATAATGGTAAGCGGCGTTTGTCTTCTTGTTCATGTTTCATACATGAGTGCAGACCTGTTTTCCATTACCGCCACCAGGCACGTGCGTAGGTAAGGCTCACTTTGCTATATAGTGCCCTTTCCTGTTGACACGCACCCGTCTGTCTGCATGTCCTTTCTCAACGCCAGAGGTTCTGGGTTCTTATCCCACTGGGGACCAGGTCGGAAATGCATGCACTGATTGCGCTCCCTAATGAAAGACGCTCTGGATAAGGCTGTCAGCTAAATGACTGAAATGTAAATTCATCGTCTGTCCGTGTCAGCACTCCACACATTTTTTCAGTTTCAGTTCATCCCTCAAAAGGTCTGTGCACAGCACAAAGCCTAGGACTGGGTACTCAATAATAATGATGACATTTAAGTCTAATTTTTCGACACAAGTTATCAGAAAGGTAATTCACAAACATGATGAGTCCAATATACATACCCAGTTTGCCCACAACCCAAATGATAGATTGAACATTGCAAATTTAAAATGTCATGTTTTTCATGTACTACTGTTCTTGCTATTTCATCTTCATCCGCTTATCCGGTATCGGGTCGCGGGGGCAGCAGCTCCAGCAGGGGACCCCAAACTTCCCTTTCCCGAGCCACATTTGCCAGCTCTGACTGGGGGATCCCGAGGCGTTCCCAGGCCAGTGTCAAAATATAATCTCTCCACCTAGTCCTGGGCCTATCCCGAGGTCTCCTCCCAGCTGGATGTGCCTGGAACACCTCCCTAGGGAGACGTCCTGGGGGCATCCTTACCAGATGCCCGAACCACCTCAACTGGCTCCTTTCGATGCAAAGTGAATATGATTGGTTGAAGTTGATGGATCTGTAGATGTTCGGTCCTGCTGTCAGTTATTATTTGACACAACATGGTTTGTGGGGCTGATCTTGAGTCAGTGCAGATAATGACTGTGTTTTTCCTCCACCTATGCCAGAGCTTGGGTGATACTTTCTGAAGTGTTGGATGAGGTAGGGTCAGGAATATTTCTGAAGTGTAGGATGTGGTAGGATCAGCAATGTTTCTGAAGTGTAGGATGAGGTAGGGTCAGTAATGTTTCAGAAGTGTAGGATAAGGTAGGGTAAGTAATGTTTCTGAAGTGTAGGATAAGGTAGGGTCAGTAATGTTTTTGTTCAGTTTTGTATTTGTTAGAGCAGCGATGTCATTTGTTCCACTATGCTTCTGTCTGCTTTGTCCTTTATCAGGTTCAGCAGGGTGTAATCTGCCTTAGGGGTTTGGAAGAAGCCATGGTGGTGTTATAGGCATTGGGCAAGAAGGACTGAAGGTGGTTAGGGCCTTTTATATAGAAGTCTCTGGCTCATTAGTCTCCCTTCCATCCAGAAACTGTTGTTTCTGCTTTATATGAATAATAATCCCAGCAGTCTGGTGTTTATGTAATTCAAATTCAATAAGTTGTTAAGTTTTAATCTGAAAAGCATTTGGGCATTTTTCTAATTGTATGGCAGCAACTGATGATATTATAAATGCTTCAGTAAATATCTTAAACTGTGTTACTTGAATATTACCCAGTTTCTTTATTGTATTTTTGTAATTGAGCCATTTGCAGTTTATCTATTATCCATAGGAAGATTAAGACCTACTGTAGAATCAAGATTTAATGTATATTGTTTTAGCTTCCTAAGTAAAAAATATTGAATGTTTTCTTCTATCATTAAGTCTGTCAGAAAACCTTGCCATGTTTGTTGTTACATGCTTTTATATATTTTAGGTTGAAAAACTTTTTGAACATTTTCTAGAAGGTGAGTTATTGTCACATAACAATGACAATTTATTTTATGACACTATTACAATTATTATCTTTCAATGTGCAAGTATTTGAACTAAGAACTGAGAAATGACTATAGATCAGACCATCTGTTCTGTATGACCAGCATTACCAGCTACACAAATATTTATCAATCTGATTAATAACCTTTCTATGGTTACTCTCATTTTAAAACACATACTAAATCTGATTTTATCTTTAATGATTTTTATTTACAAAGGATGGGCTCCTGAAAGAGAGGAAGTGGAAGTGGAGCAGGGAGAGGAGAGGGCAGGAGAAGAAAGTGAGACAGAGGGGGAAGTAGATGAAGAGGGAGGACAGGAGGAGATAGGAGAAATGGGAGAGATCAGGGAAAGCGAAGACATGGAGGTAATGCCGCTAGTGGTAGAGGAAGGACACAGTGAGAGAGCACAGATGGAAGAGGTGGAGGCAGCGAAAGATGAAGAAGTAGTAGCAAATAGGTAAGCTCCTAAATAGAATTGAAGATAAAGAATGATAAAGCAGATACTGTCATTGTACAAATAAATAAATATTTCAAAATTCCAAAAACATAGACAGGAAAATTGTTGTGGCATAATTAGGAACTACAGTGTCATACTCAATTCGCAAAAGAAAAAAGACATCCAAAAAGTTATGTCATGGATTGTGTACGTTTGTGAGTGTTTTTGGACAGCTCACAGTGCAAAATGTACACAGACTAAAGTGTTTCACTATGTAATACTACAGTATGGTTAAAGTTAGGGGTAAGGTTAGAAAACAAACTGTCAAGGTTTTCAAGGTTAGGGATATGTTTTTTTTTGTTTTTTGGAGCTGTCACAGATTGAGGTCTGACTCGGTGGCGTTTATGTCCAGTCACCAACCTTGACCAGAACTCTGTAACAAGACTGTCCTTCATTTAAAGCTACAAGCATGTACAACTGACCCTAGCGCCTGTACTAATCTCACCATACTATTGTACTGAATCCACTAAATTTTGAATTTTTTCACAAATCAGGTCTCCGTTAAACACACACAAGCTCACAAAATTAATTACAGTATTCATTGTTTGTTTTTGTGTATATTAAGTGTGAGACCGTGTTCAATAAGAAATGTATATCAGCGGTTGTTTTTGCCTTCCTGTACAGCCGTCACCATTGTGGCAACCAAACTGGGAAAGAAAGACAAGAAAGACAAAGGTATAAAAAATATTTTTAATTCAAAATTGTTTGGTACTTCAGTTAGCATTGTTTCACATGTTGAGGTGTAAAGGTTTTTGAACACAAAAATTTAGTTTTTTTTTTTTTACAGAATGCCCATACCATCAGTCTTTGGACATTTTCCCTGTGCAATTTGTGTCCAAAAGTCGTGTGAGAAAGGTTTGTAGCTAAGGAGATAACATTATTTGCGAGTAAATATACCTGAAAAAATTGAACAAGAGCAGAAATTGACCCATACCAAAGTAAGGAAATTTTTGTCACATAATTTGAAAGAAAAATGGTCAACTTGTTGGAAACATTTGCTCTCAGAGCCATGTGACTGGAAACTAAACTCTACAGCTATTACCTTATGTTTCAGCAATGCACAAGAATGGGGACAGATTAAAGGAAAAACCTGAATGAATGAGAGCCTCTTATGCTGTAGGGGGCATGTTCCTGACTTGGTTTGGACCCACTTTTCAACTAGAGCTAATGGTCACTGAAAATCATTACAAAGTTGTTCTGAGTGGTCACCTTCAACCTGTATGTAGCTTGGTTTTGTTATTGTCTGGGAAGGGAATTAATCATTCTTGTAAACAATTCTGAATGTTTATGCGTTTTTTACCTACTTCCCAAGGGACGCAATGAGGTGCAGGTGCATTGGCTCCCATGTCCATCCTGGGAAGTATACCAGACTGGAATAGTATACTTTCCTGAATTATTATTAATATACTAGCTAATTTTCACCTTTTGTATGTTTCAGCAAGAAGATATGGCCCCCCTCTTGGGAGCCTCAGGAGCACATCACAATAACCCTTAGACAGTAATCTAAAGACATTCAAATTAAAAAAGGTGGAATTTGTACAGTTCTTTTCAAAAGTGCCCAATTCATTATGTAAATCAAAGTTCCTTTGACATATAGGAAAGACCAATAGCAATATATTGTAATGTTTAATAAAAAAAATTAAAAAGTAATTAATTCTATTCCTTTGTCTGACCAGGAAGTCTTCCGCTGTTTTTTTTAAATAAGAATATCTGGGGTAAGGGAAGGAGAATTCAAGTGATATCACTCCTTTTCAATTAATTATTAGTGGTTATATGTCTCAGCACAACAAAGTATTTTGAGGACCTGGAAATCATTTAGCTAACCCAACATATCCAGATCACACAAATTGTATTATTAAAGAGCTTAAATGAGCAGTTGGTAGGGCTTGGACATATTTTGTAAAAGGCCAGTACATACATTAGTAACATCCCCAAAAAAAATTAATAAAATGCAAACCTCAGATGTAGCAAGTTACAGGTCTTCCCCAAAGGTAGTTGGAAAATCATAGACTGTGTGGCTGTGAGTGTATACCAGGGCTGCCCAACCCTGTTCCTGGAGATCTACTGTGCTTTTGGTTTTCTCTCCAACTCTAATTTAGCACACCTGATTCTAATAATTAGCTGGATGAAAAGCAATACCGGGTTAGTCACAAATGGGGTTGAAGAGAAAACCTACAGGACAGTGGATCTCCAGGAACAGGTTGGGCAGCCCTGGTGTATACAATGGCCACTTCATTAGATGCACAACCACTTTATATGAAACCAGGTGAAACCTGATGTTAGTAGTTCAAATGTGATAGTGTCTTTCACTGGCAAACATATAGGGGTCCCTTGATGCCAGTTAATATAACAGGATGACTTATTCATATGCACCGCTTTCTAGGCAGAATTGTATCAATCTGACAATGTGTATTTTTCAGAGGCCTAGTTTGATATCCAAGTCTAGTTCACAATGTACCTTATGCAAAGGAGATCATTTTCAGTTCCGCGGACAGTATTTTACATTGCTTCTGTGTTGGACCTGGTCTGCATTCCCAGATGGAACATGAGAGAATGGGAAATCAGGAGCCAGTATACGTCAGACCCTCAGAGGTGACAAAAAAAGGTGAGGTGAGAGGCTGCAGGAAGAGTGTGAAAATGATGATAAATATGACTTTACAGTCTGGGAGGATGAGCCCTACCAAATGAAACTACTGTTTAAATGAGGCGCAATATGAACACATGACAGGCCTACTTTGGACATTGCTTTTTTTCTAACAGAGCCCAGCTATACCAGTAATGATCAGATGTGTTGGAATTTGGTCACAGCTATTTAAGATTCCCGTACTGTATGTACAATAGTTGAATATGGTGTTCACTGCTCACCACATAACCCATGAGCTAAAGCCATTTAAATGTATATTTGTTAATTTAGTTTGACTTTCTGGTGCCTAAGACTTATTCATAGCACTGTAGTTCCCTACTGGTTTAGATTTTGAGTGAAACCACTATGTTAAATCTCAAAGAAATATTTAGTGGTCCCTATATTTTCAGTAAAATACGTTCTTATTGTGTTTATGCTACTGCGTAGTCTGGTTATGTCACTTCCTGAAGGAACTACAACTCCCAATGTAGTGTTGAATGATTTAATATTACTGCTAGGGGCAAAGGCAGACATGTTTGTAGTTTTTCAGTCAAATGTAGGATATTAAACTTGTAATCCCTTAAAAAAAATGTATATTTAATGAACAAAAGTTATATTTCTCTCTCTAACAAATGCATGCAAGGTCAATATACTAATATACATGTGAAAATGTGCTAATATTCTGTTCTCATAACTTATAAAATCAGTATTGAGCATAGATGTAGCTGAAAGCCTTTATAATTTCCACAGGATATTTCCACTACAGCTGATTTTTGAACTTTTTTTCTACAACAGATAGAAACTTACTTTGTAAGTTGATCTTTGTGATGACCTTGAGTTCTGTGTCAATTTCCATCCCCCTCACACACACAGGTGCTCTGGTACGCCCCCCTTTGTGTTGTATTTTTTTACAACAACCATGCTATTCTTTTTCATTTTTAAATGTGATATGGCCTTGAAAATCGGTATATAGGCTTATATTAGTGAGCTTTTAAAATAATATTAGAACCAGTGTTGTAGCTAAAAAACAAATAGCCTAAATCTATTCTCACCACATAATGAACTACTTGTGTTAATTTTGAGATGAACCGCTATGTCTGAACTGAAAGGAATGTTTAGTGGTCCATATTCTTTAGTAAAAATGTCTAATTGTGTTTATGCCACTGAATTGTTTGGTTTTGATTTCTATTCCTCAAAAAACTACAACTCCCAGTGTAATGTTGCATATTGTAATACTGCCGCTAGCGACAAGGCAGCCATTTTGGTAGTATTTATTTTCCATTTCGGATATTATACTGTAACCTCTTTACATGTCCTAACTGCTATAAAAAATTATTAACTTTGTAAATAACGTATGCACCTAAGGTAAATACACAAATACAGATACTGATCAGGAGGGTTGTAAAAGGTTAATGAAATGCCCCGAAGTCCCTAAAAAATTACTTGACACCAACATGTTGGTAGATATTGCCTGTGCAGACATATTTCCAGGTAACTCATAGCTTGCATGCAAATGCTGGTGCATTAAAACATTTAAAACACAACAAACGTTAAAATTAATATTTATAAAAGATTGATGAAAATATGCACCCTATTATCCCAGAAGATAAATATATGAAGCCTGATTTACAGGAAAATATTTAGTTACTTTACTATAAAGTAGGATTTCTATTTATGTAATGTAGACATGGCAGTTATCCAGAGCTACTTACATTTTCATACTTTTATGACAAATATTTACACAAGTACAACTAATAATAGCACTAGTTAATGTAACTAAACAACAAAAACTGGATAATTACAATATAACAATAATCGTCAAAAAACAGCGTAGTATATCCCTACAGTATTTTACATTCTTAATGACAATGTTTGTCTAATGCTCTTTGACTGCACTGTAAGTATTAACAAACAGTATATAATATAAAAATAATACAACATTACTAATTACATAAACATATATCATGTGTTGTCCAAAAAAGATGGCTAGAAAACATTTTTTTAAACTGAAGAAACTGGCCAAGTATGAAAACACAGTGAAAGTCGCACAAAACTGTCTGCATCTGATTAATTACTTAAAGGTCCCTTCCTTGAGGATGTGCTTGCTCAACGTTTGGCAAAGTCATCGGGACACCAAACTACACACTAAATGTGCGTGCAGTGTTTTGTCCAAAAATCTTTAATGCTCCCTAAACAAGGCATTAATCATCATCTTCATTGTTATCATCATCATCATCACAGCTGCTCCCGTGGTGCCAGTCCATTCCTTCATCCACTTCCCCTTCCTCCTCTTCCACCAGCCAAGGACTTTGACCAAGAATGGCTTTGTAAGAGCTGGCTACAGTCTGCTGTTTTAGTCGGAGTTCCTGCAGTCTTCTCTTCAGCAGACAGATAAGGCCTTGGGACCCAGCCGACGAGAGTCCATTTGGACTTCCTTCAAAAACGTAAAGATTTTACACAGAAAGAGTAATGAAATTACAGATGCTGCACTGAAATAAGACAGTGTCTTTGCTGAAATATTCAGGCATTTAACAAACTCACAATATAAACATATATATCATATGAGATTCAAACGTACTTCCAGTCTGTGTGGTAGCCATCAGTGACTGGACTGTTTTCACTGAGTCTTTGAGGTAAAGACAGTGCTGCATCATCTCCTTCACAAGAATGTCCTTTTCTTCAGCCAGTCGGGAGACTAGCATTCGTTGGTCAAAAAGCTTCTTTTTGGAGAGAATGTCAACAATGTCTGTAAAGGACGGAAAATATTTCTCATTAAAGATAAAATGTGCCTAAAATGATACATTGTAAATGCATCATATGAGTTTCATGTTGGTACTGTACCTACCTGTGTTCTGTTCTTGCCATGGCCAGATCATGCTCTCTGTAGTGTTGTTTGCAAGTTTCTGAACTACTGCAGTTGCGTCAACAGCATTATGATGGGGCACTTCGTTATACCTCTGGATGGTATCTAGGAGCCTTTTTTTTTGCTTTGCAATCTTCTGAGTGACCTTCTGGCACCTTTTGTTACGATCTGAAATTGAAATTCAATTTGGGGACAATGAAACAACTTTGCAATACCCAAAACATAAAATAAAAATATGCTTTCAAAATTATAGAACATTTACAAGTGGTGGTTCTCTAGTGAACTATGTTTACACTTTCCATAGGAGAGTGTAGATGTACAGGCTGTCCTTTTTTCGTTCATTCCACCCCATGGCATGGACAGTTAGCATGTAAGTTCTTACTGTAAAGGACAAATTCATATTTAAAATATAAAACTGTAACAAATGCAACAAACATTGTAAGGCTAGGGTGTAAAGAATTTTACAAACCTGAATTGGCCATGTACTTTGTGGTCAGGGCACATCTGGACAGGAAGCTTTTCATCTGCTCAACTTCTCCAAGAGTAGTGCCTGCACCCGCCTGGTTCCTTGCACTCCACAGAATCTGCAGGAACGAGTGGAGTTGCCAGGTGATGAAACGCTGATGCATATTCCATGTCCACCCATTGCTCATAGAGGATGGATCATGGCAGTTCAAATACAATTGAAAGCATGCCAGTAACTCCTTGATGGAAGTAATAGCCCCTGGGCTCTGGCCTGGGTCACTTCAGACTATTGTGTCATTGTCATTTTCAGAAAATCATTGCTACCTATATGTAATGTCTTGATATTACTAATCAAAAATTGAAAGCTTTACCTCGCATTTCGTGTTGTGGGCTTTTGCATGCATCACAGATAAACAATGTTTCATCTTTCGAAGAGGTTGAAGATGGTTCAGGACATCGGCCACTTTGTCAAAGTACGGCAAGTCACAGGTTACGTCCATGGCCAAAAATGTTGCACCCTGGAACTCTTTTTGGAGAAACATTGGGTAGGCAAAGATTTCTCCCCGATACATATTCAGACCTAGAAGGAGTAAAGAAATGAATAACTGCATACTCAGTAAGCGGATTTAGAGCATCTAATATTTTTTTCTATCAATCAATTCAGAGAAAAACACACCTTTGAGAAGGAATCCGTGTCTACAAACAGCAATTTCCACACCTTCTTCATCCAATTTGTTGGCCTTTCTGGAAGTCTCTCTAGCTGCTGTCCAGTGGGACTGCCCACACATAGCTTTTCCAGAAGTCTACCAAAATAAATAGTTACAATACATTTCTTTTTACAAAGAACAGTAATGCTCAGTCAACTGGGGCAAATTACAAAGAACAGTAATGCTCAGTCAACTGGGGCATAATTCAATACATATTCTACAACAGCAGTGTTATATTTACATTATATAAAAGATTGTTGCCAGACTGTGTGCAGCAACCAATAGTTACATTCAAATTAATTTAATCTGCATTTAGGTCAGATTTTACATATTGTATAATACCTTGCTATTATTAAAATACCCATCAACATGCTATGAGATAGTCAGGCAACTAATGAAAAATGCTTAAAACAAAACCAATGATAGAATGGCCAAATTGGGAATTAAACCAGGATTCTGGGGTAAACACTAATTACAATTTAGAACATTTAATGATTTGCTTAGGGGCATTATAACTGCTCTTAAGCCCAGTAATCCAACTATGAACCTTCAGACAGATGTACTGATGTATCTAACCTGGACTGCCTGCCACGCTCTTGCTACTACAGTACCCACGTACAAATAAAAAGTTTCATTTTAAT
>JACXGI010008707.1:0-32694 GCA_016801175.1 Esox masquinongy
GAGGGGTGCGCGATCGGCCTCGCGCAGGGAGGAGAGAGACAGCCACAGATGACGGTGTCCGACCACGGCAGAAGCTACTGTGCGCCCGGCGCAGACCGTCTGGGCCTGATTAAGGTGGAGGATAGCCTTCAGATTAGCCGCCACTTCCTCGACGTCACGTGACGACGGAGAAGGAGAACGGTCTAGAATATGGGAGGCCTCTGACGCGAGGAGAGCAACGTTGTTCGCCACGGCCAGGGCCTGTGACCCCAAAACGTAAGCCTTATCCCACAGCTGCCCCGAGTAGCGGTCCTTGGTGGATGGGAGGGCGGGCTTCTTCCCGGACCAACCCCAGGAAGGCAGGAAATGCGCGGCCAGCTCGGGTTCTAAAGGAGGGGTAGCCGAGCTGATGGGAGCTAGCCTACCGTAGACCTTAGTGAAGGTGGCGTATGATTTAACAGGCGCTCTAGCAGATGCTGGGGCGGACCAGGAACCCTCGGCGAAGGCTTTAAAACCACGGACCTCAGGCGCAGAGGAGTCCACCGGTTTCACACGCTCAGCCCAGGAGCCGAAGGACATGTCTGAAGGTTCCTTCAGCGCAGGCAGGGGGGGCAGAGGCAGCTGGATGCGAAGAGCTGCCCTCTCTATCATGCCCGCAAACTCCACGCGGAGAGGGGGCGGGCGGAAAGAAGCAGCAGAGGAGAGGTCGTCCTCCATTTCTCCCGGGAGGGAGGGAGAAGCGCGAGAACCGCCATCACAACCCACGTAGGAAGGGGGCGGGTCTGCCTGCGTCAGAGGAGTCGGGTCCCGCGTAGGAGCGTCCTCCTCAGACATCTCGTTGTCATCGTCGTTGTCGTCGCTGGAATCCAAGACGGCGGAGACGTCCACCTCCTGTTCAAAGTAGTTTGCCCTCTCTACACGTGTAGAGAGGGACAAGGTAGCACAGGAGGAGCAAGCCGGGGGGTCTGTGAGACCCTCACGAGCGTGAGCCGGTCCCAGGCAGGAAACACACGCACGATAGGAGTCCTGGTCTGGAGACAGGTCGGCGCAATGGCAAGCGGCGGCGAAAAACTTTTTCATGTTGAGACGTCGAGCTAAAGAACGTTGACGACAAAAATTCTCAGGCTGAAATAGAGTAATCAGTTTAGCACTCAGCAAGCGTTTGCTGAATAAAAAGGGAGGACGTTCTCTGGGCTCACGGGTCATATATAGGGGACAGGCGTGCCCTGATTGGCTGACGCATCTTGCATAATGAGTTTTCAGTACGGCCGCGGACGCGGCCAGGGTAAACCACTAGGAGCTAAAGCCCCTCTAGGGGGTGGAGCTCCACGACATATAACCAAGGTTTTCTAGCGGTTGGAGGACAAAATCATCTCAAGTGGAAAATTTAAATGAGCTGGAAAATAACGGTAAGTTTTACAAGTGAATATACAGTTGTACCTATCGTACCACCAATTTTCGTCTTAATACATGTAAGTTAAGTTTACTTTTGAGAGTTTTAAAACATGTTATGTATGGAGGTTGTGTGTGAAAAGCTGCAAGTCGTAAAATTCGACTTGCGCGACTGAATAGAAATAATTTTCATCCAACTTATAACCTTTGAAATATAGCTAATGGTTTCGCTAATGTTGCTAGCTTAGTTGTCTTGATGTTTATATAACTGTAGTAGCCAATAAATATATGAATTGCAGTAGTTAAATAATACATAACACCTAAACACCTGACTGTTGTCAAGTGTTAGTTGTGAATTGGAACCGTATGATGGGAGCGTTGTTAGAAACCTGCCAGAATTCACTTTAACCAGTAACGTTATCAAGCTTTTTGATACCTATGCATACGTTTAGTTAAATTGAGTGTTACAGCAGCTAGCTACGTAGAGGCAGTTTGTATCCATATGTTACTTGATGTGCAACAATATAGCAAACTGATTGTTACAATGTTTTATTACAGATAACATAAAACAAAAACGTGAGTGCACTTTTCGTTTTTTAAACCTCTCATTGGTCATCTTTCATCTTCACCGTTACAAACAATTTTGTTTTTATGCCAAGTTATTTAAAATATACATATATATTACACCACAGAATGGAACAAGTCAGAAGAAAGTGGAATGAGGAGGACATGTTGCGGGCCATGGAGGATTGCGGGGCAGGAATGGCTGTCTGCTGGGCGGCCAAGATTAGTTATCTTTTGTTTTGAGGAGATTAACCTGTCTATGTAAATTTCATCTGCTAATATTGTTTTTTCTAATTTACCTAGGTGCACGGTGTACCTAGGCAGACCTTGGCGGACAGGCTGAGCGGCCGGGTGAACCATGGCAGTTGCAGTGGTCCCACAACAGTTCTTACATCAGAGGATGAAAATTCTCTGGTGCAGTACTGTTGCTACTGTGCCAGCCATGGGTTCCCTTTTACCAGACGAAGGCTGATGTCTTATGCCGATAAAATACACAGGTAGATGTGGATCTGTGTTTCAATGAAGAATGCTCTACTGACTGTCATTTGTGTTGTATGTGTAATGTGAAGCAAAAAAAATAAAGCTTTATTCTGGATAGTTGATTTATATTCTATTGTAGATTTCAGCACCCAGGGGAAACAATCCCACCACTGGGGAAGAAGTGTTGGGAAATGTTCAGGAGGAGGCACAGGAACTTAAGTATGAGGAGGCCAGACACCCTGGACAGAGGGCGAGCTGAGTGTGCCAACCGTTTGACGATGGACAGCTTCTTTATAACATATGAGAAGATTCTGGAGGAGAGCGGGTTGAGGGAGAAACCCAGACAAATCTACAACTGTGATGAGTCTGGGTTTCGTAGCGACCAGAGCAGGCACAAAGTGCTTGGTCCCCGGGGCACAAAACACGTGTACCAGCAGGCCCTGGGGACCAGGGAACACATAACTGTACTGGCCTGTCTGAACGCAGCTGAGGAGGATGTCCCCCCATTCATCATCTACCCCAAGTGTTTCCCTGGCGTGCACTACACACTGGGAGCCCCCCCCCCAAGCTTTGTATGGAAAGTCATCAACTGGATACATCGATGGGGACCTGTTCAGGAAGTGGTTTCAGCACTTTTTACATCATGCAGTAAAGGAGCGCCCTCTCCTTCTAGTCTTCAATGGACACAAGAGACACATGGACCCGGAGGCAGCACAAAGGGAAGGAGTCATACTTCTTTGCCTTCCACCACACTGCACCCATGTCCTGCAGCCGCTGGACGTGGCATACTTTGGCCCTTTGAAAGCTGAGTTCTCCAAGGTAGCTGGGGACCTCAGCCAATTCGATAATTCTTACATTGTAAACAAATCTGAATTTGCCAGAGTATTCCGCTACCCGTACCAGCGATGCAAGGACATGCGCTTTGCAGTGGAAGGTTTTAAGAAGTGTGGCCTCTTCCCTTTTGACCCTTCAGCCATTGAAGGGTCTTTTTTGATCCTGTCTTGGTCACTGCCGGATCCCAGCAGTGCCTCCTCTCCAGCAGCCACAGGGGGACCCTCCACTCCAGGTCCAACACCACTCCCTACCTCCCTCGCTGCCCCAGTCCCCATCCCTACCCCCCTAACTGCCCCAGTCCCCATCCCTACCCACCTAACTGCCCCAGTCCCCATCCCTACCCCACTAACTGCCCCAGTCCCTTCCCTAAACGTAGATGAGCACCCAATAATAGAGGGGGGCTGATGGCAAAGGACCTGGGGCACATTCTTACCACCTTGAGGTATCAGCCAAACCGATACCGGAGAATTCCTGTGCTTGCCACATGCCTCACCGGGGAGGACTACACACGCCAGTGGCAGGAGAGTTGTGAGAAGGAGAGGGCTGAAGCAGAGGAAAAAGAGCGCCATGCAGCCCTCAGAAGGCACAGGAGAGGGCTGCCATGGATGAGACCATCAACGCCATCGCCTCTGCTAGACCCTTTGTCTAACACCTATAGGACCTGCCAGGGCCCCCAGCTGCAGAAGTAGGCCAAGTGCCTGCTCTCCTGGCCATACCATCGTCCGCCCCTCAACCCCACCACTACCAACACCTGCTCTTCCAGCCCATCGTTGACGGTTTCTTCCACCACCAAGACGCACACCAGCCCCCCTGTCCATTTCCACCAAAATGGCCTCCTCTGCACCATCTTCCTCCTCCATCTCCCCTGGTCACACAGCCTCGTCTGGAGTCCCTGCCCCCAGTAAAAAAAAAAACTCCAGAGGTAAACACATTTCTTTTAAAAGGAACTGTGGTTCAAAAGTACCACTGTTTTATAAACTGATGATTAACAAAAAACATTCTCCCTCTACAGCTCAACTAAGCAGGCCACAGAGCTCCTCCAAAGCTCCACCAGCCACCACTTTTTATTTCTCTAACTTTCCGAAGTGCATCACTGCAATACCTTTAGTCTAAGATTTAGTCTATGCTAATCTGCATCACTAAATCAATTATTTAATGATTATGATTTGCTGTATACCTGTATGTTTTGTATTAAGGAGTTACACTTTGACTTAAAAGACCAGATAAATCTGTAAAACCAACTGATACATTTTGGCTGCAGCAATTGGGGGGGTGGGGGGGGGGATTTGGTCAAAGGCTACTGAATTTGTCGGATTTTATGGTCCACACGAGGGCGCTCTGTACTACACAGTGAAAAGTTGGTCAGTCTTCATTCTTTCTTAATCCGTAGTTAAGCAACGCAGTTAGCTTTCAAGTAAACACTTCAGGAAAGGCTATGATGTGTTATTTGTAACAGAAATAAAAAGTACATGTAACGTTATTGAACAAAACGGTAAGGTGGCCGATAATAGGGGGTCTTATTTTTTAGCTATGTCGCCAACCAAATATCGGAAAATATCAATATTTCCAATGAAATTTCTGAAATGATAATTAATGACATGCTATCTAACATTTGTATGTCACTAATAATCGCTAAACATTGACGACTTGATCAAATGATTACTCGGTACAAGAGGTTTTGGAGGTTTGGAGATAAGAGTTTCAAGAGGCTGGCTACAGTATGATGCTGAGGCTGTGGTGATGAGTTGTTCTGTTTGTGGCCAGTATGTTAAAGATAAAAGCAGAAACAACTCATGTGTCATCAGAAATAAATATTTGTATTCAACATAATATCTTATTATCTCAATGAAACGTACTGAAATGAATGTATACGTGACACAAAAAGGCAATTTATTATTTTGTCCAGTAAAAAATATGCATGGCCGGTGGATTTTTTCATCTATCAGTCCCGTTGGCAGGTGAGCCAAAAAGGTAGTTTCAGACACTTGACAACCCTGCGGCTGCACCAATGAACGTCTGCCTGCTCCGAATGAATGAGGTTACGCGTAGCCAAATTGAAAAACTAATAACGACCGCCTGTCATGCTGTGATGAGGGGGAAACCATTCACAGACTACGGCCATGACATAGTCTGTTGAATACGGATAGAGAAACCATACGGACATGGCTTGTTAACAGTAAGTGTCATGTTAACTATGCCTGCCTAAGCGCTTGCTAGCAGTGACACACAAGAAGCCAGTCAAACAACTAGTGCAAGTAATGTATTGCATCTTCATGAAAATATGATAATGATATTTATAGTAGCTAATATTTTGATAACCATTTATTTATATGTAACAATGTGACAATCATATTTATGTAAACAGAAATTGCTTGTATCAGCTCTCATGTCGCATATCACATGCAAATCTGTGGTATAAATCAATATTCTGATGATATGATGATATATATATATATGATATGATTTACATACTATATATCTGTAAAATACAATTATATTATTTTTTTAAATTCAGTTTGAGCCAGTAAAAATACAGTCCGGGCCAGTTGATTTCAGACCAACAGTGAGATAAAAAAGTTAGCGATGGACCCTGTTGTGGGTTTGATTAGGAAGGGAGGATTGCAAGTCAGTATGTGTAATGTAAGTCACCCTAGATAACGGTGTCTGCTAAATGACTTGAAGGTCAGAGGCTGTTGGTTTCCTTGACAACTCAGATGAATTGTCAAAATGGGAGGAGGATTAGAAGAGCCTTGGACAGGTGTGTTGACAAAACTCTTTGGCTTTTAAACTGAATTACATTACCTGTGGTTGTGTACATTTGGAATCTAAACGTTATCAACACTGACCAGTTTGACGAAAAAAAGACCATCATGGTGCAGTCTGGGACACAACACACAAAGATATCACCTTTCTTTAATATTTAAGTCTCCAATATTTCTGAGTTACAACATATGGAGGTTTTAATCAGCCCTACATAGCAGATTAAAGTTTAGCAGAGAACTTAGCTCTTGCAAAAGTTCCCTTTTGCCCTGGTTTGTGATGAAGGAATATTACGCGAGCTTGCACGCATGTACACACAAACATACAGACTGTTTGGATTCTGTTCACTTTTGATCCATGAACAGAATCATTAAACCAAAGTCAGGGGGGAATCTTTCTTTATTTGCATGAGTCCAAGATGTTGATCTTCCATAGTTCTTACATGTTCTCCAATAATTATAAAATCAACACAGTATTTTATCCCAGGACACATAGGAGGCTACCAGTGGACATAGCCAACCATTACACAGTCCATTATCCTCTAATAAGAAATTTTTCTCTTGAATGGTATGTTCCAACTTATGGTCCATGGGCCTAGTCACAGAGCCTATGACAGTCACATGGACAACTCCTATCTGGAGGTATGGACAAGATGTATGGATAGGATGAGTGGGACCCATCAGTAACGGGCATCACATCCTGTCTATTGTCCTTTGTTCAGAGTTAGTCAGCACTTA
Source organism: Esox masquinongy (assembly GCA_016801175.1). NCBI lineage: Eukaryota > Metazoa > Chordata > Actinopteri > Esociformes > Esocidae > Esox > Esox masquinongy. Next base: position 6,747 of record JACXGI010008707.1, read on the forward strand.
TGCGTTGTGTTAAATTCCTCATGCACATAATCTCGCAGGACAGTAATAAAGATGTAATGCTTATGTGACAATCTTATTTTTTTATCTCTGAAGAGCAATGTTCTTTTTTTTTATCCGACCACTCCAAATTGGGGCTGCCACATTGGGCGCTCAGGGAGCAATTGGGATTAATGTTCTTGCTCAGAGACAGACAAGCAGAGTTTTAAACCTAGCCAGCTTGGGGATTTTATCTAGCAATCTTTCAGTTACTGGTCAGATGGTTCAACTGCTAGAAGTGGTATAAAAAATGAATAATAAAAAATGTGGCAAACAAGAGAAGAATAGAATCTTAAAGGAAAAAACATCAGCTACTCCCACTCACCAATGGCTGAGTGACATAAAAACAGCTTTATAACGTAATAACTTAATTATCTCAAAGAAAACAAATGAATGTCTACAAACAAAGGCCGTGAACACATACATGCCAGACAACAGCAACTATCTTCCTTATAAAAGGATTGAGACAATGTGGTTTTCTCAGAGACTAAAAAAGAGAGGGGGAGGTCAGGAGAAAGAAAAATGGGGAAAGGGATTTGAAATTGTGAATGTAGGCCGTAAGGGAAAGGATGGGGATGGAGGGACTGTTTATAGAGGAGAGAGGAGTGTAGTGCAGAAGATGATAAAGGATATGGTAGAATTTATTTCCCCAGTGGGGTTAAAGCTCAATTTCCTACCGTTCAAAGCAGACGATGAGGGGCATTTATCTCGCTGAAAGAAGAGGTGGTGTGGACAGGGTAACATGGAACACAATGAAAGGAGTGGGGAGAATAAGAGCAGGAAAAGACGAGTGGGTGGAGACCGGGAAGAGGTCGGCACCAGCAAAGCTAACTGAGGTTGTAAGTTGTGTGCCCTCGCACACTTACCTACATAACCTCCGGATGGGAGTAGTAGCTAAATGGCTTGGCAATTGAAAAGAGGAGGCCTAGATATGAAATGCAGGGTTTTTCCTGCATAGAGGAATTTTTGGCGCCCCCCAAAGAGGATTTAGCGAGCGCCAAAGGAAAATCACCAGCGCCAAAATGATAACAATTGAAAAAAAATTGCATTTCAAATCCTCTCCGAATGTGTTTAATAGCAATTTATCAAACAACCACTGAACAAGCAGAACATAGACCCAAGGCTAATGAGATCCTCTAACTGACGTAAGTTTCCCACGTCGGTTATTTAGTTTTTTAAATCCTGTTAATACTTTCCCTTTAAAAACATACTACCGCCTGTGTAGTCATGTGACTCCGTCCCGTCCAGTCAGCGGCATGGAAGCAACATGGAGGAGAACTCAAACGCCGAGTCAACTGAGCAACTTGTCCCAAAGAAAAACGCAGTGTCCGTCGTCTGGATACATTTTGGCTTCAGTAACGACGACACCTAACAAAATGAAGTCAAATGTAAAGACTGCAGAAAAACAGTTTCAGCGACCAAAGGTAATACCACCAATCTGTTTCAGCACTTGGCGCACAATCACGTTACCGAATATGAACAGTGCATGTCTCAAAAATAGAGAGACTGATAAGTGCCTAGCAACAAGTGCTTCCACAAAGCAGGTGTCGATAACACAAGCATTTCCAAATGCTACACATTATGAAAAGGATTCAAGAAGATGGAAAGAAATAACTGATGCCATTTTTTACTACAATGTAAACTTCACATTACAAAACAAAGCAAAAAAAAAAAAAAAAAAATCTAAATCTTTATTAATCGTAATCGAGGTGAAATGTTCATTTAATCGTGATTTTGATTTTAGGTCATATCGTCCAGTCCTATAGACTACCATGGCCTTGTCAGATCCGTTTATTTAGTTAATAAAAAGAGGAGGGTGAAATGCTCTGAAGCAGGATGTGACCTCTGCAACTGACTGTCTCCCCAACCCCACATTCCTGTCCCTCAATCTCACTCCCCTCCCCCTTCCAATATTGTAATAAAAATATTTTTTTTAAACCAGTTTTGTTAATGGGGTTTTATTTATTCAAGCATGATAGACATTTTTGTTTATCAAATGGTCAGAAATAACAAGAAAATGCATAGATTGCTGTCATAAGTTAACTCATTGTCTTTACTGTATGCGGACCAATCATGCTTACTGTCGTGCATAGTCACTCCCCAAAGGTCCATTCTGAGCCAAGAAAAACCCTGAAAAGCCTTAAAAATTGCGCAATTTAATCTTTAAAATGTCAGATTTTATTTGCCCTACCCTAAAAATTTATCGAGGCCCAAAAAACGTCAGTTGAATTGTTCTGTGGATTACATTTCATGGTACTGCAGGATTCATTTTCGTTTGTGTAAAACTAGTTCAAGTTAAGATCATGCATCTGTAGTAATGAAAAGATGGAAGAAGGGGAAGTCCGGAGAAGGGTGAGGAGGAGAGATTGGATAAGGATGCCCACATCAGGGACAGGAGAGACTTCCATTAAGAGCCTGTATGAATGCATTCTTCTTCAGCCAAATCTCTTCCCTTGTTTATTTCCGTCGTCCCACTGCCAGTCCAAACAAACACAGGTCCAGAGGCTACTATACAAAGGGAAGTGACCATTTCTTTCTGTCTACAACTATTGGTGGACTCAAAAATAAGGGGGCTATTTCAACCACCCAACCCCAAAGCATACTGTCTCAACTCCTCTGACAGCCGTTGCCATCCCCCCTCCCCTTGACCCCCCACCAATCCTATTCCCTGTCCCTAAAATAGGAGGGCCATCATTAGCCCTACAAGTCAGTAACTAGTCTGCTAAATTAAAGGCACCACTGATATGGACATAGAGAAATAGAGCAGGATCTCAGGGCCTTTAACAGAGAGCTAAGGCACCTTAGGCGGCCGGTAGCCAAGCAGTCACAGCATTAGCCTGGTAACCATTGCTAGATCGAAGTCTGAGCTGGAGAAAGAACAACCATTCGTCCTGTCCTGTCTCAATACAGTTAACCCTAATTGCTCCTGCAAGCTGCTCGTTATTGAGAGCATTTGCTAAATGACTAAAATGGGTCTCAGCATGTTTAGGTAATCTATGCATGTCATTGTCTGCTTTTCAGAGAGCTCAGTTTCAGGTTGGCTTCATAACATGTGAAGTGAAAAATCGTTCAATTTGAATGCATGGTTAATATGTACATTAACATAGCTTTATAATCACCAGGTGGACTACTTGCACACATGGAGTTTGTTTACCGTCCAGCTGCACCTGCTCATTAAGCATTCATTACATTACTGGTGGATCATGCAATGACTGCCAAAATTGGCTATGCTATGCTTAGAAAATACATCCACAGTTAGCCTATATTTATTGCAATACAGAGATGTTGTCTGTGCACTTCAGGATCTACATCAGCTATGTTTAAAGCTGCCTGTTATAAGATTCTCTGTGATGCGTTAATATTCTCTATTTCTTGTTGGTTTTTGTATCGTACAAATTCATTAAATGCACTGTGCGATTCTAGATGAATGCTAAGAAGATAAAGCACATTTAAGTAGTAAAATATCAAGGCAGTAAACAAGCTAGATGAACTAATTTTTCAGTTCATTGGTCCTCATTCATGAAACGTGCTGTAGCAGCCAATAATGTAATAACTACCATTACTGTATCAACTGCCAATAACGCAGTGGGGAACCGTCAGGGCCCTCTAAGCCCTTTTTGTATATATTTTTTATAATACAAAACATATATATATTTATGTATTATAACTTGGTATTTTGTTTTCATTGATTTAATATTTTTTGTCTTAATTGTAATGATCTTCCTATTGAATGTCTTAAGTTTTTGTTGGGAAAAGAAGGGTTAATATCCAAGAGATAAAAATATCCAATCAGAATTGTTCTTTGGTAGTCTCTTGGTAGAAATAATCTAGCTGGGCTCAATGCTCATTGGCTAGGCCCTCAGGCTTTGAAAAGAAGGCACCAGCAAACGCCATTGACATTGACTTCAGTTAGAGCAGCATTTTGGAATGACAGTAGAATCAACCAATCACAAATTGTCTTGTAGTAGGTGGGACAATTGTATGATGCCTCAAAACCCTCTAGTGGGCCAAAGTATACGTCACAAATTCAGAGCCAATCTTGTTTTCTCACGCTTGAACCTAGCTAGCTGGCTAGCTTTGTGCAATGTGTATGTAACGATGGCAATGGCCCGGCTGTCAGCCCTGGCTTTGATTTCAATTTAAAAATAACGTCTTTCGGATTTAAAATCAAAAGAGAAGCTACATGAACCTGCCATTGCCCATTTCATAAAGAAGGACAGGAGAATGGACTTCGTTTTAATATGACAATGGTAATGGTGAGTGGATGTTTTGTTTTCATCTACAGTTTATTTATGTGGCTTTCTCGTTCAAATCATTTTGAATGCAATGTATAAAATATGATTCCAACTTTAGATCACTGGTTATGTGGTAAAAACAAAGGGAAAGTCGACTTTGCAATCGGAAATACTGGCTACATGACATTTCGTGTTGGGGTGCATTTTTTTATTGTTGCATGCTGGAGATAGAATATTGAATACAGCACAACTTTTTTCTCTCCAACAGCATTTACTGTCCGTGGTCTTGAAACAATGTGAGTAGTTGTGTGGTTGAATTTATTCTGCTACTTTTTGAGGGACTATTTTGGCAAATGTTTCTTTGAAACAATGGTATTTTCTTCTAACGTGGTTCCTGCTATCGGTATTTGCAATCGTTGTGTACGTTTGCTTCTTTTGTGCGCCACAGCCGAGGTGTGGCATAGGACCGTTTGACTCTGTCATCAAATAATTGCTTGACCTACATAGGTCTGCAAAAGAAAGGTCTCAAGTCATGCTCTGTATACACAACACTGGCATCCATGTTCTCTATCCATATGTATGACGTCAGATCTTTTTCTGCAACTGAGGGCCAAGCTACAATAGTCACAGTTTGCCAATGCAATAACATAATACATTTTCTATTCTTAATGTAATAAAATAATGTCAATAATGTAATAACTTACCAATAATGTAATAACATTTCTGAACCAATAACGTAATAACTTTTTGCCCATAATCTAATAAGTTATTACATTATTGACTGGCTATTAAATTATCGGCTGGGTTAATAAAAAATAAGAAAAATTGTAATAATTGTAGCTGATACTGTAATATTATACTTATATTACTGTGTGTTTAAGATTTATTTCTTTTTTAATAAATACATTTTTATTTATTTAGACTTCCATAACACTTACCCTTACTTTTGCTGCTCAAAAACCTGACCAATCCTGACCCCTGAATCTTAGTCTTAATTCTTAGAGAACACACACCACTCTCTCTCTTTCTCTCTCTCTCTCTCTCTTCTTGAGTAGACATTTCAACTTTTTTATAACTTAACGCATGGCTATTACTGTACTCCTCCATTTTCAATGTTACAAAATAAATTTTTGTTATGTTTTGTAAAATGTCACATTTAATTACAGAAACACTGGAGAGAGGTACGAGAGGTATGTCTTGTTTCCACTGGTACCAAACACTGGTGTTTTACCCTAAAGTCCAGAAATGTTTCTGTTTCCATTGACACAGGCCAGCGCCAGTCGGCCACTAGGCCATGGCCGAGTGGCCTGGCTCACACTTGGTGCCAAGTCCCGGACTTTAGGACTTAGGGCGGGGTTTGCGGGTTGACGCGTTTGCGTGCTGCGAAAATGTGTCTTGTTATGCTATTTGAATAGCGATGTGTAGCATTTGCTTAGTCTTTAGGCTTCTCGTAATGGTTTTCATCCAATCTAACGAACAGATCCCTGATCAAATAAAGAAAATAAAGCAACAGCAGTAGTAGTAGCAGAGACTCACAACGGAAAGAGTTGGAACAACCGAAGGTGGTACGATGCCATTGACTCAAAAGAAAAACGGAGCGCTGAGACTGAGACGTAGCCTGCAGAACCTATAACAACACACAATTACCTCAGAATTCTCCCAAATCATTGTATAAAAAGGTAGATAGTTTTGACAAACTACTTTAAATAATGAGTACACTGGCTTACAGTTGCAGTTACAAGTGTTGGTTGACAAGGAGCCGGTCGCAGGAGTTTGAGGGAGGAATTAGTTTCATTACTCAAGTTCAAACGCCATATTATAAACAAACTGAGCATGTCAGTATAGTTTATTTTATTTTACTACCAGAAAAATATCACCTTTTATTTTTCGTAACTGGAAAACAAAATTGCGTTGATAGTTTACTCCTTCCTCTGCACATGAGCCCCTCAAGTCCTTGGTACCAAATGTATAGTCAAAACAGCAAAGTCTAGAGCCAGCATTAGAATAAATCACAGGTTAGCCTGGGTACCGGGGTAAAGCACCAGTGGAAATGTGGCACTAGAGGCCCTATCAAATAGCAATACATTAAAAAGAGACAATCTAGTTTTTTTTTTCAATCTTTGAGGGCTCATAACTAAGTTATCTAGTTAGGGGGCCAAGCGCTGGAATCCTCTTATAATTGTTTGTTTTATTATTATTATTATTAGGGTTTCAGCAGTTCACTGGTGAAACCCTATTGTGTTTGTTCCGGTTCATTATTAGTGTTTCTGCAGTTCACTGGTGAATCACTATTGTTTTTGTACCAGTTCATTATTATTGGTGTTTCACTATTGTTATTGTTACCGTTGGTTATTAGGTGTCTAATAAAAGCACAACTATTGCTTTCTCCCATACAGGGAGTGTGAGAGCGATAACACCAAATTTAACACACCTGCTCCCCATTCACACCTGAGACCTTGTAACACTAATGAGTCACATGACACCGGGGAGGGAAAATGGCTAATTGGGCCCAATTTGGACATTATCACTTAGGGGTGTACTCACTTTTGTTGCCAGCGGTTTAGACATTAATGGCTGTGTGTTGTGTTATTTTGAGGAGACAGCAAATTTACACTGTTATACAAGCTGTACACTCACTACTTTACATTGTAGCAAAGTGTCATTTCTTCAGTGTTGTCACATGAAAAGATATAATCAAATATTTACAAAAATGTGAGGGATGTACTCACTTCTGTGAGATACTGTATGTTCATTTATGCTAATTACCCTCAGAAACAGTATCTCTTGAACATTAAAAAATACAGACTCCAAACCTTTTGATAGGTAAACGCTATTTTGAACCTTAAATACTTTTTAAACAGCTAGCAAGCACACCACATTTTATTCAGGAAATGTACTTCTCTAGTTATTAATGTTTCAGCAGTTCACTGGTGAAACATTTGTTTTTGTTACCGTTGGTTATTATTAGTGTTTGAGCAGTTCACTATTATTATTATACTCCTACCGTTTTAAGGCCTTTTTGGAAATTCCCCTGAGATAAAAAAGCACAAAAAGGCCCACATATATATGGCAATAAAGGCCCAAAGGCCACAACCTCACCACACCCACCCCATGTGACGTAGAGTCTTGAAACTTGGTACATACGTCCACCTCCTCACAATGAACATTTTTCTAATTGGGACTCATAAAGTCCGCCATATTGGATTTTCCGCAATTTTGGATTTTGTGAAAATAGCCTAAAATGCTACTCCTATAGCATGGAATGTCCTATATTAATGTGCTTTGACAATTGGTATCTATTGACCGATGTCTTGAAATCTATTGACCGCTGTTGACCAATGAACATGTGCGTGGGCGTGGTTTTGAACATATATGCACACAACTACTACAAGAATATTTACGTTTATTATTCCGGTGTTTTTCGTTCCTTTTTGCAAATTCCTGTCAGATAAAATGGCCCTAAAAGGTCCATCTTTGCTTGCTAATACAGGCCCAAGGGACACAACTTCTAGTGCAATGGTATGCAAATCGGACTTATGGTGGCGCTGTTATAAGCCTCCAAAGTGGCCAACTTTGCAAGCTCACCACGCCCACGCGATGTGACCTAAAGTCATGAAACTTATTCCATATGTCCATCTCCTCACAATGAACATTTTTTCTATTGGGATGCATAAACTCCGCCATATTGGATTATCCGCCATTTTGGATTTTGTGAAGAATGCTTAAAATGATACTACTATAACACCAAATGTCCGATCTTCATGTCCTTTGATATTTGGCTTCTAGACCACGTTCTGTAAATGATGCATAAGCTGAGCCAGCAAGTCAAAAAATGTGACCGCTATTGACCAATTAACCTTCAAGTGGGTGTGGTTTTGTACATATAAGCATATTATTGAGAAACCGTTAATCGTCATTATAATCCAACTTGGTACACTTGTTTAAAACCTTGTCAGGACATATCATGTACAAGCATTTTCCAATTAACTACAAGGGGGCGATGTTGAACCAGACAAATTCGCAAGCTCACCCAACTCACTCCATTTGACATAAAGACAAATAAAATGCTGGATAAGTCCACTTCCTCACAAGAAACATATTTGCCATTGGGAACCATTAGCTCCGCCTTGATGGATTTTCAGCCATCTTGAATATGTGAAAAATGCTTCAAAAGCTACTCCCATAGAACCAAATGTCCAATCTTCACGTGACTTGATATTTGTTATCTATGGACCAAGGTCATTTATCAATGCGTACCCCAGAACAGTACAAATAAAAACACTGCCGCTATTGACCAATCAGTCTTCAAGCCAGTGTGGTTTTACACATATATACATACAGTTGTGCTCAAAAGCTTGCATGCCCTTGGAGAATTGGTAATATATGTACCATTAGTAAAGAAAAAATGAGTGAGCAGGCAAAATGCATTGTATTTTATTTCTAATGGGATTCACATTCAACTGTAGGTCATAATAGAATGGCACAATCATAAAACAAAACATGGCAACAAAGAAAAAAATTAACTGACCCCTGTTCAAACGTCTGCATACCCTTAGTTCTTAATACTGTGTATTTCCCCCTTTAGCATCAATGACAGCGTGCAGTCTTTTGTAATAGTTGTCGATGAGGCCCCGAATTCTTGCAGGTGGTATAGCTGCCCATTCGTCTTGGCAAAATGCCTCTTGGTCATGCAAAGTCTTTGGTCATCTTGCATGAACCGCACGTTTGAGATCTCTGCAGAGTGGCTCGATGATATTAAGCTCAGGAGACTGTGATGGCCACTCCAAAACCTTCACCTTTTTCTGCTGTAACCACTGGAGGGTAAACTTGGCCTTGTGCGTAGGGTCACTGTCGTGCTGGAGCGTCCCAGGTGCAGCTTTCATGCAGAAGAATGCAAATTGTCTGCCAGTATTTTCTGATAACATGCTGCATTCATCTTGCCATCAATTTTCACAAGATTCCTCGTGCCTTTAGAGCTCACACTTCACCAAAACATCAGTGAGTCACCACCATGCTTCAGAGTGGGGATGGTTTTCTGTTCACTATAGGCCATGTTGACCCCTCTCCAAACATAGCGCTTATGGTTGTGACCATAAAGCTCTATTTTGGTCTCGTCACTCCAAATTACAGTGTGCCAGAAGATGTGAGGCGTGTCAAGGTGTTGTTGGGCATATTGTAACCGGGCTTTTTTGTGGCATTGGCGCAGTAAAGGCTTCTTTCTGGCAACTCGACCATGCAGCTCATTTTTGAGTTTTGAGTATCGTCATATTGTGCTCCTTGAGACAACCACACCATATTTTTCCAGAGCAGCCTGTATTTCTCCTGAGGTTACATGTGGGTTTTTCTTTGTATCCCGAACAATTCTTCTGGCAGTTTTGGCTGAAATCTTTCTTGGTCTACCTGACCTTGGCTTGGTATCAAGAGATCACTGAATTTTCCACTTCTTAATAAGTGATTGAACAGTACTGACTGGCATTTGCATGGCTTTAGATATCTTTTTGTATCCTTTTCCATCTTTATAAAGTTACATTACCTTGTTACATAGGTCATTTGACAGTTCTTTTCTGCTCCCCGTGGCTCAGTATCTAGCCTGCTCAGTGCATCCACGTGAGAGCTAACAAACTCATTGATTATTTATACACAGACACTAATTGCAATTTAAAAAGCCACAGGTGTGGGAAATTCACCTTTAATTGCCAGTTTCACCTGTGTGTGTCACCTTGTGTGTCTATAACAAGGCCAAACATTCAAGGGTATGTTTAACTTTTGATCAGGGCCATTTGGGTGATTTCTGTTATCATTATGATTTAAAAAGGAGCCAAACAACTATGTGATAATAAATGGCTTCATATGATCACTATCCTTATATAAAAGACATTTTTTGCATGATCAGTCATTTTTTCAAAATCAATGCCAAAACATATGAGCGCAACTGAATAAATCAGACACAGTTGGTGAAATGATAAAATCATTTGATGTACATGTCCACAACACTTTTACAATGTAACATATGAAAGAAATAATCAGTTTGACCACAAGATGGCAACATAATAGCCAGATGGCATTCTCTCTTTTTCTGTATCACACAGTGTGATTTACATTTGGCACACATAATCAGGGTAATGAACTAGCTAATGTATGAAAATGGCTCACTTTGGCCACATGGGGGCACCATTGGACAAGAAATATCTTTCATGCTTTATTTCGAGAATCAATGAATAGATGGCGCACTCAATGCACAAGCGGTGAAATTAGGCCAATAGTAGCTGAATGCTGAAATGCTCACTGCTGCTTGCAGCTTTAATTATTATTATTCCAGTGTTTTTCGGTCATTTTTGCAAATTCCCGTGAGATAAAATGGCCTAAAAAGGCCCATCTTTGCATGCTATTACAGGCTTGACTTGTGGTGGTGCTGTAATAAGCCTCCGAAGTGGCCAACTTCAAAACCCCACCACGCCCACCCCATGTGACTTAGAGTTATGAAAATTGGCACATAGATTCATCTCCTCACAATTAACATTTTTCTCATTGGGACTCATGAAGTCCGCCATATTGGATTTGCGGTCATTTTGGATTTTGTGAAAAACGCTTAAAATGATACTCCTATGGCACCAAATGTCCAATCTTCACGTCCATAGATATTTAGCTTCTATAGACCAAGGTCTGTCAAAGATGTGTAAGCTGAGCCTGTATGTAAAAACATTTGGCCGCTATTAACTAATAAACCTTCAAGTGGGCATGGTTTTGTACATTGAAGCCGGAAGACCGTTAATCGTATTATAATTTAAGTACACATGTTCAGAACCTTGAAAGGACATACCTTGTGCAAGCATTTTCCGATTGACCAGAAGGGGGCGATGTTGAGCCAGACAAATTCACAAGCTCATGCCACTCACTTCGTTTGACATAGAGACAAAAAAAATTTGTATGAGTCCATTTCCTCACAAGGAACATATTTGCCATTGGAACTCATTAGCTCCGCCTTGATGGATTTTCGGCCATTTTCAATATGTGAAAAGGGCTTCAAAAGCTACTCCTATAGAACCAAATGTCCAATCTTTACATGACAAGAAATTTGTTTTCTATGGACCAAAGTCATTTATCAGTGCATACCCCAGAAAAGTACAAATAAAAATATGGCCGCTATTGACCAATCAATCTTCAAGCGTGTGTGATTTTACATATATATGAATATATATCAGGTAGAGTTGATCAAATCATAAAATCATTTGATGTCCATGTCCATAACACTATGACGATGTAACTTATCCAAGTAAATTCAGTGTAAACACAAGGTGGCGCCATAACGGCTAAATGGCTTTATCTCTATTTCTCAGTGTGATTTACATTTGGCACACATAACCAGAGTTATATCATTCATACTTCATTTGGAAAATCAATGAATAAATGGTACTTATGGATCTCTCAGCTCAAAAGTAGTGCAATAAGGCCTATAGTGGCTCAATGCTGAAACTAAACTCAATGTTGCTTGCAGCTTTAATTATTATTATTCCATCAAAAAAGTGTGTTTTTTGCAAATTCCCGTGAGATAAAATGGCTTAAAGGTGTCCAATTTTTTATGGTAGTAAAGGGCCAAGGGCAGCAACTAACCAGGCTCAGAGGGGTGACCAGTCCTCTTCTGGGGTGCTAGGTGAACATTTTAAGTGTACAAGTTGTAATAATTATTAAATGCATTTGGGCTGTGTCCAGAGTCTATTAACCTTCCAGGCCTTCTAAAGCACTGAGCGATTTTCGGACGGATTTTAGTACTTGGACATTTTGGGTCCTATATTCATTTCTGTAACAGGTATCATGAAGTATTGTATATCTATGTAATCATGACACTCTCCGATACAATAAAAACACATAAAAACAGACTTCTGGGATACTATTTAGAAAATTAATGTGTTGGAAACGCAAAAACCATTTACTGCAGAGAACAGTTCTGCGATATGGCATGATAAAATTGTATTGAAACCATAATGAAGTTTTGTTTCAATGGCTTTTTGTGATACCCCAATGCCTTTACTGTCATATTACAGTGTTTTAGGCTGCAAATAATGAATAAAAATAATGTGAAACAGTTGGGTTCCACACCATTGATATGGAACCCTTTTTTAAGAATTTCCATAAAAACAGGCTACTACTCCTGGCATCAAATATATGTTCTAAAACGTTTTGGGTTGAAAACAAAAAGCTATCTTGCACAAACGGAATGAGAACTGCGTTGGTAATCACCATTATTGACCAGTGACCAGTGGTGTGCGCCATGTTGTTTTCCATCACTATGGGAATTGACCCCTATGCATTCCCATCATTCCTACGTCGTAGAGGTCATGTTTTCATGTTTAATGTCATGTGCGTGTGTACGCAGACGTGGTCAGCATTTATAGTTGTGCGGGCTTGTTGTGTAGATAGCCATTACACTTCTTAGCACTAGGTGGCGATGTTGCGCAAAATGTTGGTTTGTTCGCTTGTAGATCAGGAAAGCTTCCCAGAAGAAGTAACTGTTTAGTTGGTAAACAATATAATAGGTAGCTAGATCTGGGAAGACGGTTTCTGGAATGGCGTGTTTGAGAGAACTAGTACAATTAAATGAAGAGGAAGAAGGAAGAGAGAAGACGCTTGGCACCTGGTTTGTTCTCTTGTAGAGCAGGAAAACTTCACACAAGAAGTATCTGTATAGTTGGTAATCAACATAATAGCTATCTAGCTAGAATACAGTGTGCTTGTTCAGCAGATGCGTAATATGGACGAAGAGGTGTATTTAAAATACTTTAGCATGTCGGCTAATCGTTTCAACGTTATGCATCGCTTGAAACCCTTTATTACACATCAAGCCACCCACTTCACACAATCCTGCTTCAGGGGACAGTTGCTATCCCTCCACCTGCAAACCTTCCTGGGATAGGAGTCACCATCCCCATGTGATCGTTGGACATGCTGCTTTTCCATTACATGTAAATCTGCTGAATCCCTTTCAAAGTAAGCAATTGTTTATTGATATTCTGAAAATATTTGGAGGGTTAAATCATAAGCAGATAATATTAGATTAATAATAGGGTTAGGTTATATACTTAATATTCGTAAATGTTCTGCCTTCTATTTGCTTCCATTGCACATTTAGAATTGCCATGTAATACATTTGCATTAATTGCACATCTATACATACCACTTGTACATACATATATTTAATACTTGTAAATAGTTTGCCCTCTATTTGCACTTCTGGTTAGACGCAAACTGCATTTGTTTGTACTTTACTTGTTCAATGAAAATAGATTCAACTTTGTCATTGAACAGTACAAGAACAGTACAACAAAATGCAGTTAGTCAGTGTTTTTTTTTTATGTTATTTTAAATTTCAATGTATATTCTGCTTTACCAGCTGCCAATCTGAACAAAAGCCAGAGGATCTACAACTATAAACATTCACGGGCCAGACGTGTGATTGAGAACTCATTTGGTATGCAAGGTGGAGAATTCTAGGCAGACCGTTGGAATTCCTACCAGACAAATGTACACATGTGAAGGCCTGTGCTGCACTGCACAACTATCTGGCCTACATCAGGTCATTGCGGACTCCACAACTATCTGGCCAGATGCTGCCAACATACCTGCAACAAAGTATATACCCCCTAATTTCAAAGACTCTTTTGAACAATGGCGAGGCACAGTCAGGGAGTGGAGAAGACAGGTCACAGAGGGAGGCACCTTGGCTGATGCAGGGAGAACCTCTCGGGCTGCTGTTGGAGTCCGCAATGACCTGATGAGGTTTTTCATGTGCCATGGCAGGATACGGTGCTGAGGGCTGGCCTACTGAACTCTCAGTGAATAATGGACATACACATTTAAAGAAAACCTCTTTATTTTGTTAAATATTTGTATGTACAATTGTAAGTGTAACAAAGTATTGCAAACAGTGAAAAGAGCAGACTACATAGAACTTATTATTTAAAATGCAGAGAATGTGCACTCAAGTATTTTGTTCAAACATGCACTTTCTCTGCATTTTAAATCAAAGAATATAAATAAAATCAAACAATACTGAATCGAATAACTCAAAAGGTCAACATCCATGAAGTGTGCACATTTTTTTCACTCAAATCACAAACAAAAGTTATTTAGTCATTTTGAAAAAGATTACTTTAGCCACATCGGGGTGTGTATTCAAACAGTGTCTTCAGCACTTTCCCCATCTCAAATAAAAGCTGATGGATTTTGAACTTGGCTAGACCTTTTATGTTGTGGCAGTTCGTGGATCAGTTCACCTATGGTGTGACAAAATCTTGCAATACAGTCATCAAACACTGAAGTGAACATGGCATGTCTCTCTTCCCTCTTTCCTGTGCTGATCCAGAAGTCGAGCTGTCAGGTCATCGTTCTTCCTAATTTTCTTTGGTGCTCTCTAGGACGATGAAGAGGAGTCGAGGCAGGATGTACCTGGAGAGACACTCCTAGGTTGTTTTTGGTGGACAGGTCTTTGGTAATTAGACGTGGCAGGTTCTAATGGTTGTCTGTTCCCAGCCTCAGGGTCAACTGATGCAGCTGGTGAAGTTACATTTGAGTCCAGGTCAGTTTCAGGTGACTGTAGGATTGATGAGCTGCTGCTGTTCTCCATCTGCAATGACAACATATTTTACTATTCAACAGGGCTACTCAACCTGAAGGGGGGAGGGGGGCATAACATAAGCTTGCAGTACATGACTACTGAAATTAAACAGCCATATGCCTTCTTTGCCTTCAATATGCCTTCAAGTAACCTTAAATTTATGCCACAATATCACTGTCGTATAAAAGTAATATTTTTATTTTATCATTATCTCCATCTTTTCTCTGTGCTGTCTCCTATCCTCTGTTCCACTATGGTCTACTCTCTCCTCTTCTATGTCCCCTGTTGGCTCTCTACCATTCTGTCCCTCACTTTCAAGTCTCTTGTCTCTTCTCTGCCTACTAAAGTAATGCATAAACTTATAAAAAACACAAAGTATAACCGTTAAGAGATGATAATAATCCTTTTCTCCTAATAAGGTTATTCAGGTTCAAGTAAATACATAATTTCATTCAACTTTAAAGTAAAGTTGCCTGACACTTGTCCCTGCTCCCCCTTTCACTTTCGGCTAAAACTATTTACTCATCTGAAGAAAAATCATGCCGACACATTTACTTTGCATTTAACAACTAGCTAGCATGGCAAAATAGTATTATTATTGTTAGCTAACTTAACTTGCTTTACATAAAACCTCTGTTTCTACAGATATAATTGTGGCAGCAGTATTGATAGCTACATCTAAATATAACTACATTTAACTGAGTAGTTAGCTAATTAACGCAGCCATGCAAACAAACGACTGGTAAAATGAATGCAACAGAATCATTGGAGTATACACTTTTAGTGCTTGCAGTTTAGGATGTAGTTTAGTTTCTCAGACAACGTGACTAAAATTTTCATTTACTCCCAGTCCATAGGGATAACTCAAGTGTATTGAGAAAAACATCACCTAAATTTCGTTTTTGGTTCCTGTGTTCCTAATACGAATCTTTAGTCTTTACTGGCCAGTTAGCCAACTTTGTTGTAGAAGTAATCAACACTGAATTTGCCAATTTGAAAAACTGAACTTACCTTGTGTGTCCTTGCCAAAATTGGAGTTGGTTTCACTGTGTTTTATGTTCCCGGACAGCCAAGAAAGCATTATATAAAACGGAGGTACTTTTTTCCCTCCTGCATCTCCACTTTTACTCTTCAATTTCTTCTTTATTCTTACATATTTGTCCCTCATCAGCTTCCACCTTTTCTGGCAAGTTGCTGGCTCTTCGCCCAGAATTTCTCATATACTATCAAAAGTTCCTCGATTTGAGCCATGCCTCCAGACTCCATTGTTGCTTCGTCTTTGTTGATACAGGAAGTCAAATTTGGCCGGAATTCCGTACTCTGTATAAAACCCTCCCTCCGCCATCCAAACAATCATCGTTTGTGTGGCTCTGCGGTTCACGTACGCATAGCTACACGCTTTTAGATTTTTGAGCTTGTGCGCATAGCCTATGCGGCCTGACTGTGCGGGCCTGTGCGGCTCTCTGCGCTGTCCGTGGATATTACGCAGACGCGTTTGACATTGAAGCATAAATCAGCCTTAACAAAGGAAGAGTTGGGTTCTCCAGTGCGTAATGGTGACCAGTTTTGGTGCAGATCTACTTTTTCCCTCACGCAGACTGTGATCGCCATAGGAACACAAAGTGTGTACCAATCGCTTTGTTAGAATGCCTAGATATTAGCTAAAGTCAGCTGTATGATTCTAGTGAATACTTTTCTGGATATTTATAGAAATGTAGCCTACTTAACCTTGGGGCTGAGACAGGGTTCCAGTGACACTGTGGCCCTATCCGGGGGAGGTCCCGGACAGGGCCCAACAGGCAGGAAGTCAGTCCACCCACATTGCCAAGCATCAACCAAAGGGACACAAACTAACCGCAACCACCCGGAAATGAGGGCCGAGTATTGCCAGCAGAGTTAACCTCAGTTGCACAATGGGCACAACAGAGAGACAACAACAAGCCAGTGAATCTGCCCCCGAATGGCAATGGAGAGAGGGCATCCCAGTGGCGATGAGAGCCCACCTGGCAAGACAGCCAGGGTGGACAGTATCAAGCCTTTCCATTCACCTTCACACCCCTAGGCCAGACTGTACTTAATCATAGACCATGCTGAAGAGATGAGTCTTTAGTAGACACTTGAAAGTTTGCACTGTGTCTGCAATTCTGACCTTAATTGGCAGATCATTCCACAGTAGTAGGGCTCTCTGAGAGAAAGCCCTGCCTCCAGCTGTTTGTTTAGAAATTCTAGGTACAATTAGGCTTGCATCTTGCAATCTTAGGTTACGTGTAGGTATGTATGGCTGGATCATTTCAGTGAGGTAAGTAGGAGCATGTCCATGTATTGCTTTACAGGTTAACAATAATACCTTATAATCAGCCTTAACAGGCAGCCAGTGTAAAGAGGGTAGTACTGGAGTTGTGTTCACATTTTTTAGTTCTAGTTGGAATTCTAGCAACTGTGTTCAACACTAATTGAAGTTTATTGATTTATCAGGGTAACCGGAGAGAAGAGCATTACAGTAATCTAATCTAGAAGTGGGAAAAGCATGGATTAGTTTTTCTGCATCAGTTTTTGATAAAAAAGTTTAAGATTTTTGCAATGTTCCAAAGATGGAAAAAAGCAGCTTGAGATATATTTTATATATTCATCAAAGGATAGATCAGGGTTGAGGGTAACGCCAAGGTTTCTCACAGTTTTTTGGGATATGACCATACAACCGTCGAGGTTCACTGTAAGGTCTACCAACAAAACTCTTTGTTTCTTGTCCTAAAAAAAGCATTTCTGGTTTTCTTGAGTTCAAAAGCAAGAAGTTCTCTGTCACCCACTTCCTAATATCTGAAACGCATGCTTTCAAAGTAGCTAATTTTGGGGCTTCTCCATGTTTCATTGAAATTAACAACTGTGTGTCATCAGCATAAAAGTGAAAATTGACATTGTGATTCCACTTGAAAAAATTCAAGTGTCTCCATTGACACCAGGTCAGAGAAGTTCTGGGTATTCTCAGGACAACTGAGATTTTGAGCACTATACCTATTTAAGGAGTCAGTTATTTGTTTTCTAATTGAGATGATCTTTTCATCAAAAAAGTTCATGTATTCCTTCTGAAGTGAAGACCCACTTCACTTGTTGAGCATTGCTTTTTGTTAACTTTGCTACTGTATCAAAGAGAAATTTAGGGTTGTTTTTGTTCACTTCAATCTATGGAGCCAAATTGAGCTCAAATGTATTGACTGTAAGAAAAGAAAAACGTAACTGAAATATTTCATAGTATGAAAAAACGAAATTCAATCGTATGAAAAAAATAGATTCAATCGTGGTAAAAATGAATGCTAAAATCATTAAATGGATTTTCGCGTCCGATCTTGAAGTCTTCGTTCAAACAAGTTTTTTTTTCACGTTCGCTTCTTCTTATGATTACAATTTCTTCCCACCTTCGTTCTAAGGTTGCTATTGTTAGCACTACTTTGTTTAACTTTTCTCAGCCTGGAACGAGTCACAATCTCTATAGGCAGACCTATGCTAACTGCTCTGGCTAGGCTATCGACAGACTCCACTATACTAGCAGGCTGGCTAACAGCCTGCTGCCTGACCTGCACCGTATCTCATGGTGAGGCTATAGGAGTGAGACTCCTGTCTATGTTCCTAGATAAAAGAAGAGCAACACTCCAGCTAGCAGGGAGTCTGTCGCTCTTCAGCAGATCAGGCTTGGCCCTATTTGTGGGAGAGTCCCAAAAAGAAGGCCAGTTATCTACAAACTCTACCTCCTATGACGAGCAGAATTCAGTTTTCAGCCAGCGATTGAGTTGCACAAGTTTGCTGTAGAGCTCGTCACTACCCCTAGCTGGGAGGGGGCCAGAGACAATAACTCGATGCCGACACATCTTTCTAGCTAAGTTACACACTGATGCTATGTTCTGCTCCGTAACCTCTGACTGTTTCGTCCTAATGTCGTTGGTGCCAACATGTATAACAATATCTTTGTCTTCTCTAAACTTGACAGTTTTAGACATTGCTAGCAACAACCCCAGATTTGCGGCTACGTCGGTGGCTCTGCCCTCCAGTAAACAGTGTACGATCGCCGGCTGATTCTTTAATACTGTGGGTAATGGAATTGCCGATGACTACAGGTTTCAGTTTTTCCCGGCCAGCGGTAGAAAATGCCTGCCGATCATTCCCCTCCGAAGATTCCGAGTCCAGTAGGAAAACCTGTTGAAAATCTCTCTCGCAGCGACCCAGGTTTAACGAGTCCGCTGCATTTCTTCCCAGTGACCAAAGAAATGTTCTTGCCTTGCTGCAAGAACTTCTTCCTGGTGGCATAGACGCTGTTTTTTCCGTTTCTACACTAACTTAATCCTTGTCTGACATTTGCGTCTGAAGCCGAGCATCTAACTCTGCTATCTTTACCTGAAGACGATAGTTCTCCTTCAAGTTGAAATTTCAGCAACGACAATGAGAAGGCATAGTGGTACTTAGCTTTGGGTGTTCAGTGGCGAGTACCTCTGTTTGCTATGTCCAAATAGAGTCCCGTGTAGAAAGGTTGGGTCAAAAATCAGTAGATAAAAATAATATGTTGGTAAACTTGTAAAGAAGAATTTAACCACTTAGTTTGTATGAAGTAAACTCAAAAAAGTTTGGCAGTTGGCCAGGTAGGTAACAGCAAGCAGTGTACAGCACGTCAATCATCCTCAATGGTCCTGATTAAAACACGGTGAAGGTCTAACTAAGTTAATCCACTGTTTTCATTTGTACAATGACTTGCTACAATAGGCAAATATTTAGTGGAATGCAATGTTGCCATGATTATTTCATAAAAAAAAACTAGCTAGCAGAGTCAATAAAAACTAGCTAACGATGCTAACGTTAGCGATAAATGCTAACGACGTTAGCTAGCTAGTAACGCTAATGGAAATATGTTTAATTAACCTCAGTTTAAGCTAACATTAGTCTATCTAAAATCATTCTGGTGACATGAACATTATAACATACGGTTTAGCTAATAATAATTTGACCTTTAGAGATGGTGTCATGCTTTCAAGCCTCAGTAGCTAATCTATGCTCATGTAGCTAAGTTAATTCTCTGTTTTTCATTTGTAAAATGCCTTGCTAATATAAGGAAATGTTTAGTGGAATGCAACATTGCCATGATTATTTTGTCAAAAATAACTGCTAGAAGAGCCTCAGTCTAAGCTAGCATTAGTTAACCTTAAATCATTCTGGTGACATGAACATTACCACCAATGCTGTAGCTATTAAAAATGTGCCTTTGGTAGAGATGGTGTTATGTGTTCAAGCCTCAGTAGATAACCCATTCTCAGTAGTTAAGTAATTTCTCTGTTTTCATTTGTTTCTAAAATTCCACTTCTAACTGAGGGCTAAACTTTTCAATTGCACCTTTAAATTCTAGACATGGCACTTAAATTAAAATGAAATCTGAGTTGGAATTTTAACAACAACACATGGGCACGTAGGCTATATGTCCGTGCCCTACCAAAGTCAACATATTTTACAGTAAGAATAGGGAGAGTTTTTTCCAAATAAATGAAAATCGGGAAAGGTATTGATTTTATTGTTGCCAACTGCAATAGTCTGTATGGCAGCCATTCCATTCCAGTGTCTGTTAAATTCCAACACAGGCACACCTCATTTTACTGAATGAGGTACTGATTAGGTGATTACCTGAACCAAATCTAATTTAACGAGGAAAAGTATATAAACACTGCTGTGGTCATCACTATCCTCTTGCAATAGGACCAGCTGGATGGCAAAAACAGTGCAAATAGTACCTCAAAGGTAATTTGAATTAAAAAAAAAAAACTATTCAGCATGGCAAAAGAGTTGAATAGAAAAGCTTTGAGTGAGGAAAAGAAGGGTTCAATTCTGGCTTTACTGGCAGAGGGATACAGTGAGCATCAGGTTGCTTCCATCCTGAACATTTCAAAGATGGCGGTTCATAAGAACAAGGTCAAGCAACAGACATTGTGGACAACAAAGCTACAGACTGGCAGAGGGCGAAAACGACTGTCCACTGACCGAGATGACCGTCAACTCATTCGAATGTCACTCAACAACCGTAGGATGACATCAAGTGACCTACAAAAAGAATGGCAAACAGCAGCTGGGGTGAAGTGCACAGCGAGGACGGTTCGAAACAGGCTCCTAGGGGCAGGCCTGAAGTCGTGCAAAGCTAGAAAAAAGCCCTTCATCAATGAGAAGCAAAGAAGAGCCAGGCTGCAATTGACCATGAGGATTTAACCGTAGAGGAATGGAGTAAGGTCATCTCTGACGAGTCAAATTTTCAGCTTTGCCCAACACCTGTCGTCTAATGGTTAGACGGAGACCTGGAGAGGCCTACAAGCCACAGTGTCTCGCACCCACTGTGAAATTTGGTGGAGGATCGGTGATGATCTGGGGATGCTTCAGCAAGGCTGGAATCGGGCAGATTTGTCTTTGTGAAGGACGCATGAATCAGGCCAAGTATAAGGTTATCCTGGAAGAACACCCGCTTCCTTCTGCTCTGACAATGTTCCCCAACTCTGAGAATTGTTTTTTTCCAGCAGGACAATGCTCCATGCCACACAGCCAGGCCAATCAAAATGTGGATGGAGGACCACCAGATCAAGACCCTGTCAGTCATGGCCTGCCCAATCTCCAGACCTGAACCCCATTGAAAACCTCTGGAATTTGATGAAGAGGAAGATGGATGGTCACAAGCCATCAAACAAAGCCGAGCTACTTGAATTTTTGTGCCTGGAGCGGCATAAAGTCACCCAACAGCAATGTGACAGACTGGTGGAGAGCATGCCAAGACGCATGAAAGCTGTGATAAAAAATCAGGGTTATTCCACCAAATATTTATTTCTGAATTCTTCCTAAGTATAAACATTAGTATTTTGTTGTTGAAAAATGAATATGAATTTGTTTTCTTTGCATTATTTGAGGTCTGAAAACAATGGATTTTTTTGGTTATTTTGACCAGTTGTTATTTTCTACAAATAAATACTCTAAATGACAATATTTTTATTTGAAATTTGGGAGTAATGTTGTCAGTAGATTATAGAATAAAACAAAACTGTTCATTTTACTCAAACACATTCCTATGAATAGTAAAACCAGAGAAACTGGTCATTTTGCAGTTGTCTCTTAATTTCTTCCAGAGCTGTATGGGCAATTGAGATCTATTCACTTTTCCGCATGCAGGTACCCTGTATGTGCGTTTGTGTTTTTCCCCTCCTGCCGTTTCCCCAGGTGTCCCGTATGTTCCTGATTGTGCTCGTTGGTGTTTTCCACCGGGCAGTCATGAGTGCATCGCCTGACTGCTGAGGTGGACTAATCGGTGGACACCCCTCCTAATTGCACCACCTGTTCCTTTTTCCATTACCCAATCGCATCACACATCCCTGGTTTAAAAACCCAGTCGGTTGGTTCTCCCAGAGATACTCTTTTGATTTATCCCACATGGACATAGACACTCTTGAGATACATACTTTTGTTGATAGACAGACACTTTGTTCATACATACATCACTTAGTTTAGCACATACATCTCACTTTGTCCTGTTTCATGTGAGTATGTATTGCTGTGGTGTTTTGTTTGGTGTTGTCTAGTAAATTGTTTGCTGTGTGCTGTTTAGTCCTTGTTCAACCTGTGTGTTTTTGTTTATCCCTTTGTCCCTGGGAAAAGTTTTTTTTTAGCAAATCGCCCTTGGGCATACACAACCCGTAGGAAAACTTTGTCTAAAAACACTAGTTAGAACTGAGCGGACCACCCACTGTATTTTTGTATTGGTTAGTAGTCAGCTAAGCGGTTCTTGAGGCAGGCAAGTTCAGTTTAGGGGTGTTTTGACTATATTATTTCATTTCTTGGGTCCAGCTCAGCCCCTTTTCCCTACCCCCTTCAACGTGTGTTTATAATAAACGTTTTCTGTTTGATGGTAGCTTTGGTTGTCTGTGTCGTTTGTTCTCACTGTTCCTGTACACTACACCACTTTGCATGAGTTTTATGTTACGGGTCTCTGTACCATCCACCCTAGACTGTTAGAGCCACAGGGATCGTAACATAACGTGAGGGCTCGTCCGTGATTTGAACCCGGGACCTCTCGCGCCCTAAGCGAGAATCATACCCCTAGACCCCTTTTTTTCATACCCCTTTTTTTTGGCCATTTTGAATGACCGAATGACCAATATTCACGTAATTTTATATTTGGAATCTATGGACGAAGGTCTTTAAAATCAATATAAAGCATGCCACTACGTCAAAAAACATGACCGCTATTGACCAATGAACTGGTGCATGGGCGTGGTTTTGCATAAACATGCACAAAACTCCAACAGGCATAATGGTATTATAATTCTAATTAGTACATATGTTGACAACCATGAGATGACAAAAACGAGAGCAAGCAATTTTCAATCCACCACACAGTGGCGATATTGGGATGTTTACATTTGCAAGCTCACCTTATTTGAGTTACAGCTCTGAACAGAGGTCTATAAATCCTTTTTTTATTTTTCATTTTTCCCCCTCGAAGATTTCAGTTTGTTTTTCAATTGAATTGTTCACATTATAGGTCACATTAAAAGTGGAAAAAGTTCTGACATTTATCTTTGTCTCATTCTTTTACATCACAAAAACCTGGCATTTTAACAGGGGTGTGTAGACTTTTTGTATCCACTGTAAGTATATCATCAGAATATTGATTTATACCACATATTTGCATATGATATGAGACATGAGAGCTGATACAAACAATTGCTGTGTACATAAATATGATGGAATGCACATCATTACTTTTTAATAAATGGTGATCATAATATTAGCTACTACACTGCGTGCACAATTGTTAGGCAAGTGAGTATTCTGATCGTACCATTATTTCTATGCACATTTTCCAACTCCAAACCATATAAACTTGAAAGGTCATGGGATTGAATCATTTTCAGGTGATACGTATTTGTGTAATGAGGGAGAGTGTGGTGAAAGTGAATTACACCTATCAAAGTGTGCATAATTATTAGGCAGCTTCATGACCTCAGGTAAAATTTGCCAAAAACGAGATTTAACTGACACTGAAAAGTCAAAAATTGTAAAATGCCTTTCAGACGGATGCAACACTCTTGAAATAGCTGAACTATTGATGCGTGGCCACCAGACAATCAAATGTTTTGTTGGGAATAGTCAACTGTGGTGCAAGCCCGTCAAATGCATGGAGAAGAAATGACACAAATTAACTGCAAAAGACTTGAGAAGAATTAAACGTGAAGCTGCCAGGAACCCGTTATCCTCCGGCGCCACCATATTCCAGAACTGCAACCTACCTGGAGTGTCCAGAAGAACAAGGTGTCAAGTGCTCAAAGACATGGCCAAGGTCAAGAAGGCTGAAAGAAGACCACCACTGAATAAGTTCACAAATTGAAGCGTATGGATTGGGCAAAGAAATACCTGAAGACAGATTTTTCAAAGGTTTTATGGACAGATGTAATGAGAGTGACTCTTGATGGACCAGATGGATGGGCCCATGGCTGGATCACTAATGGACACGGCACCACTTTGAGTCAGGCGCCAGCAAGGTGGAGGAGGGATACTGGTATGGGCTGCTATCATTAAGGATGAGGTAGTTGGACCTTTTTGGGTTGAAGATGGACTGAAAGTGAACTCCCATACCTACTGCCAGTTTCTGGAAGATACTTTCTTCAAGCAGTGGTACAGGAAGAAGTCCTCAGCATTCAAGAAGGCCATGATCTTTATGCAGGACAATGCTCCATCACATGCATCCAAGCACTCCACTGTTGGCTAGCAAGCAACGGCCTCAAAGATGCCTGAATAATTACCTGGCCCCCTTCCTCACCTGACTTCAATCCTATTGAGAACTTGTGGACCCTTCTCAAACGTGAGATTTAGTCAGGGAAGACAATACACCTCTTTGAAAAGCATTTGGGAGGCTGTGGTTGCTGCTTCAGCGAAAGTTGATCGTGAACAGATCAAGAAATTGACAGACTCCATGGATGGAAGGCTCATGGCAGTTATTGAAAAGAAGGGTGGCTATATTGGTCACTGAATATTTTTGAAAAGACACAAATTTTAATTAATTGTCATTTATTGCTACTTATTTGTTACACTTTCTTTAAAAATTCAGAATAAACAAGTGAGTTGGAAGAAACTATTTTTGTAATTTAGTTGCCTAATAATTCTGCACACCAATTGTTGCCTAATAATTGTGCACACTTATATATTACCCTGAGAAAGATTAAAACTAACTTTTCCTTTGTTTAACATTCAGATTTGAGATTCAATGATATTTTGGATTGACATAAAGCATTGTGATTGTTCAACAATAAAATAAATCTTGAGAAATATGATTTGCCTAATAATTGTACACGCAGTGTATAAATATCTTTATCATCTTTTCATGAAGATGCTTACTTATTTGATGTGACATAAAAGCATGAAAATAAAATAATTTAGTTACTATATTTATGGTAACATAAATATGGCCAGGGACATCACTAGAAATTCATGGATGGGGGGGTTAAGCCTCGTTTTGGGGCTCTGTACCCAAAACATATTTTCATCATGTATTTTTAGAGCAACAATGGGTGTAAAATCTCTCAAAATAAGGTTATTTTTGGTCAAGGTTGGCTAAAATTATACCTGTCTCATAGTTTGTGTGAGACACTGATCTAATATGACTTAAATTCTATCCAAAAGAAGAAATTAAAGTCCACTCTGTCCTCATCCATCCAACACCAACAAAAGGCACAAAAACGGCTGTATTATGTAGCCAAAATACTTTTGTCATCTACAGTTTATAGTAAATGAACATCCACATACAGTACATATTCTGTTTTTAAACGCAATTTCTCTGAATCATTCTGAATCATTTCAAAACAGATTTAGTCATTAGCCTACTCATCTTGAAATGAAGTCATTAAAAAAATGTATCATTATTTATTTAAAAAAAAGAAACCACAAAAAAAGAAAAAAGAAACCTCTGAACAAAATAGGTTGCAATACGTTAACTTCAAACCCAAACAAACATGCATCTGTGAAACATGCACAGTTTTGCAACTGTGTTCCATTGAAACCA
>JACXGI010008708.1:0-26371 GCA_016801175.1 Esox masquinongy
ACAAAAACTGTTTAAGAACAATCACACAAAGGTGTGAAACATTGTGCCACTAAACATTGTATAACGCTTGGTTATCGAAACACAAGACTAGTGAAGAACCATGTTTTTAGTGAGAAACACACTAATAAAGAATAGTAACACAAGTAATTGGTTACAGTTAAGTCTGTTGAATATTAATTACTGGTAAGTATTGATAACTCACTCACAAATAAACATCTGTGTTATCATTCTGTACTCTACTGAGGAGAGTTGCATTTATTTTCTTTAGTTTTATTCAATTTTAAACTTTGTGAAACGTGCTTGGGACAGTCACAACATATGAGCTTTTTCATGTTTGGTTGAAAATGTTTTGAAAAAGTAAGTGATGAACTGCATGAATGTTCAGTATGTTTACATAAAGCAGCATGTTCTGAACAATATAAAAAGTTTTTTTGATAAATTGAAATTTTATTTATATGTGTTTGACGCTCTGATCCACAAAAAAGCCATGTCACGTCAAGCACCCCTAACCTTCCCAACTGACATGTCCAGATGGGCCCCATCTGGGTTGTTAAGTGGGTTTCATTGATTTCAACTGGGCTAGGGCTGTAACTGGTTATCTTAGCTGGTACCCGGTTGAGTTAACCTTTGGGCCAGACATGGGCAAATCCACATGGATTACAGTGTTGGTTCCAAATGGGCCTTGTGTCCTTTTTTAATATTTTGTAAGTGGGAAATCTGTTGTTCGTTTTTCAGGAATAATGATTGGGACCCATTTGGGTTTGTCATTTGGTTCACCCAAGGCTAAACCCATGTAGGCTATAACATGGGTCCCATATGGGCTCTGAATAATTTTTCATTGGGCTGTAAGTGGGCTATCATGTGGGGATTTAGTTAGGGACTGTTTATGGGACCAAGTCGGGCTTACTACCTGGTTCACACATGGGCAAACCCATGTGGGGTATAACATGGTTCCAAAATGGACACTGAAATTATGAAGCCCAACATGGCAATCACATGAGGCAACAACATGCTGAGGACAAAACTTTGTGGGTCCCTTGTGGTTATCACAAGGTAACATAAGTGTCAACCCACACGGGCTAAAACCTGGGGCCCATGTGGGTTATAACACATTCGCTCAATAAGCACAACATGAACCCAACATTAATTCACAACATGGCAACCACATGTGGTGTTAACATGGATGCTGAGTACAACATTTTGTGGGTCCCTGGTGTGTTTCCCTCATGGGGCCTATGGAACAGTCCTTTAAAAACACATATGGGGCTCAGACCCACATGGAAATCTTGGCTGGGTTACCCTTGACCTTAATCCTAACCTTAACCACACTAGAAGTGTTATTTAACCTAAACCGTTTTTGTTATCTAACCTTCTCACTAAACTTAATCCTAACCTTAACCACTCTGGCATTGTCAAACATTTACCCTTAAGCATTACTTGTAGTGCAGTACTTTCGCCTGTGTACAACTGCATTAGGGAGTCGACGTCACCAACACAGACTCTCCATGCATAACTTCCATGCGTAAACATGAACACGTTATTGGCAGTCCATTCTATTGTGTACAGGTCCATGTTCATATTTAGGGGAATGTTGTCTAAAATAGTTAAAAGCAAAAATAAGCCCTCTCAAGGCCCTTGGAAGAAAATAGAAAATGGGTTCTGTTTTTGCTGTGGGTAAGGAGGGACCTCGGGATGAAGTAAGAAATATGTAAACTTGCAAACTTGACAGTTGGCACTTCTGGCAAGTCATGTTTAACAGATGTCAGTGTGCCCCATCATGGTGAACTGTCTGCCTTAGGGCTAAACTACCCACCCAACCCACTCAATGTCAAAGGGACCTTATCAGATGTTATCAGACATTTCAAAACAAAATACTTCAGGTCTAGTTTCTCATTACTTCTTCCTGGTTAATGGAATTTGTGTGCTACTCTTGCCCCAGATAATGTGACTGACAAAAGTGTTCTGCCACTACACTTTTGTCATGCATACTTTATCTGATCAAGATGAGAGAAATATTTAGCAGAATTCTACTCTGGATCACTGCAAAAGCTATGAGAGGCTTGTCTGATTGAAACTGTATGAAACAACCTCTCCTAGTGAGGAGACAACAAGTTGATGGTTGTTTGCCCTTAAATAGTTAAATACAGTTGCCAAGGCCTCTGTCCAATCAGTTGTTTTCATGTCTTGGCACTGAAAGTGGCACTGACATATGCTGTTGTGATGATGTCATAGACCAAGTCTAAATACGTATGTGTTTGTAGTTTGAGGTTACACACCGTGTAAGAAAATAAAAAAATTATAACGCATATAACTGCGAAGACAATAACATATGATACACATCATTTTTGTACTCATCAAACCATTCAGTGACCCCTCGTTCTCTGTGGATTTCGGCATTGTCATCCTGGAAGAGACCCAATAACTAACTCTCTTTCAGAGTCACTTAGATCCTTTCCTCTTGCCACCTTGTTCCAAAATTAAGGTCAACTGGGCCTGCTCAGCATTTTATACATGCAACAGAGCATGATAGGATGTTAATTGTTTAATTGTATAATGTAGTACATGCCACAGAGCATGATAGGATGTTAATTGTTTAATAATATAACGAATACAAATGCTGTATGGAAGCATTTGTATTCGTTATATTCCTCCACTCTTTTAATCAGGTTTTTCCTTTAATTTGTCACCAGTCTGTATATTGGCTGAGAATTACTTTTTAAAGCCTCACTTAAATATATAAAGTAAAAAACACTGACTTATAAAGTAAACCCTACAACTCTATGCACAAAGACCATTTTTACCAATTTCACAACAGCACAAACCATCTTGTTACCATATTTGTAACTATGCTGTAACTGTGCTGTTCCTCAAATGGGATTACAAAAACCCAAGTGAATGGGTTTTTGTAATCCCATAATCCCATGGAGGGTGTACATTTCTCTGTAAAATCTGCAACATTTGACCTAAATCAAAAACATTTTCTTCTGATACTGTATTTCTCTTATATTTACATTTTTTAGCTATTGCCTCTAAGAATTCTTAATCGGATTTAAGGATAACGAAGTGATGATTTTATTTCAATAAAAGATAAGAAGTGTGAGTGAGACTGGAGTGTCTGGACCTGTGACCCTGTGCTTCTCCAGATGAGCTTTCCAAGATGAAGTGTGAAGTAGAGGTGACCCCTGAACCCAGCAGCCCCACGCTGCTTGGAGAGGCAGCTGACACCTACTGCCAGGTGGACCGCTGGCAAAAACTACGGACTGCCGTCCGCAAATTGGAATTCTGGGAAGACTTTAGCACAGAACTTATTGGGAGTGGCTTCTTCTCCAAGGTGTACAAGGTACGAACCATCAGAGATGGCTGAAAGTAAATTATGTCTATATTTTTGTCAGTTGCTTGTTCGCAATTGTATGAAAAAGAGCATAAAAAAGTGATACAACCACGCGCATCGCATTTCACCTTTGTTTAAATTACAATTAGCAATTTAAATCGGCTGAATTAAAGTGTCATCTGCAGTGAGAGTAGGACATGTTCTGTACAAATTAAATATTATTATTATCCAAAGTAACCTACATTTTCTTCATGAACAACTTCAACAGTGAAAAGTGATAACATGACGCTTGCTGATCTCTTAAACACCCCTCAGACAGCAGACGTAACGTGCCCCAGTAATTACACTCCAAACATGCTTGTCTAAGCTTTCACAGGCTCACGAGATAAAGGAGCACATGTTCAAACACTGTCTCAGTGTCACGTACTGTCTGTAAAGTCAAACATTTAATACACACTATTGACACTATAAACACTGTCAGCATCAAGTCCTTTCAGTAGTTTCCCTGGAGGCCATGTCAGGTCACAGTTAAGCCGTAGCAAGGCCATCCTGCAGGGATTCTTGCTATTGTTTGCTTGTTTGTGTTTAGCTTGAATTCCTGTGTCTGAACGTTCAGGTACAGATCAGATATGGCGATATAACCTCCTAAATGGAACAGAGGTAGAGGCCTGCAGTCAGTTGCTGTGATGGTTCTCAGAACCTGTGCCAGACTACCTGTCAAAGTCTGCCTCCAAATGGCTCTCTGTCCCCTTTTTAGTGCACTACTACTGACCAGGGCTCCAGTCAAAACTGGTGCACTGTGTAGGGAATAGGATGCCATTTGGGATGGAAGCAGAGGATACAGCTGGGAGGGAACCTGGTTTTACCACTGAACCCGTCTAGCCTAACAGAGACAGTCACTCCAGCAAGTCATTAAGACTGCTAAGACGCTTGTACCGGTGTGCAAGAAATAGTTTGCGTTGTAATTTCTCTGGCTTTAGTTCATCGAAATCCAGTCTTGTGAATAACTTGTACAAATGCACAATAGTGAGATCATCCTACTTTTGTCAATCAGTTCTGAGAAATGGCAGTGCTGTAAATATATAATGACTCTGTTGTCCAGGTGTCGCACAGTACAACAAAGAAAGTGATGGTGGTAAAGATCTATAAGAAGGACGTTGACCAGGACAGCATTGTACGAGAGATCGGTCTTCTGCAGAAGCTCTCACACCCTAACATTGTCAGGTCTGCCCCCCCGTCACACACATCCCAAACACAGGAAAATCTGCACGTGTGACCCTGTGATGCTAACGCAAACCATTATTATGCCTTGTTATTCCTTACAGGTACCTTGGAATCTGTGTGAGAGAAGAGAAGCTTTACCCGATACTAGAGGTAAGACTCAGTTTTTTTGTGATCAACTTCCCTGTTTGTTTAAGAACAACATAAAGCGGCAAATATTTCAAGCTGAGATTGTGAGTGTTGTTGATTAATGCTGAGTAATGGCAGCATTGTAAGTATTTAACAGTCCCAAATGTGGCACAGTACTAAAAGATAGTGGTTGGGGTAAAGATCTAAGAGAAGGCTTCATGGTGGTCCAGCAATTTTATTATTTGCTTCATAACCCACATTTAAACCTAAATCTATTAGTTGGTCATGGCACCTGTTCATCAAATGGTGGTTCCTGTTTTGGGGGTTTAGGTCAAGGGCGTCAAACTCATTCTGAGTTGGTTATTCCCAAATTCTCAGAGACATAATAAAGGCTGGTCACCAGAAGATTTAGCACTAGTTTATAACATATTCTATGCTGCTAATCCCAGCACCAATATTTTCCATCTGATCATCTCAAAATAAATCAATCAATCAATGTTATTTTAAATCAGCAGTTACAGGATCCGCGCAGACCAATATGGGTTTTTATATTGGGTTTCCATATTTTGTGTTCAGGAAGGCAGTGAGTTGCAGGAAAACAGCTTTTTCTAAAATCATTGAGAGGATAAAGAGGTTTGTTATTTGCCAAGCTTAATGTTTAATTTATCCAGATCAAAGTTTGGGTTTTCAGAAAGATACTTTATTTCTGCCATTTTAAGAAAACTTGGTACACATCCAAAGGATAGTGAGCAATTTATTATGTTCAGCTTAGACAGGCCAAGCACAGGAAGTCGCTTCTTAAGTAGTTCACTAAGTAAAGAGGTCATTACATTTTTATGAATGTGTTGAGTGATACAGGATTCCAAACTGTCCCCACCTATCCAAGGTCCTGCCAGTTCTGTCCAATCTCAGAACAACTGTATACTTACTTAGGGAGGAGTGCATTATTGGTTTTCTGATTATCAAGATATTTTCGTCAAAGACGTCATGAATTCATCACAGCCAAAGTGAAGGCAAACTTCACTAATGGAATGTGGCTGTTCAGTTCGTTTATCAAAGGTATCATAAGATATTTTGGATTGTTATTGTACTCTACAATCAGGAGACTTGGAGGCTGGATTTAGGGAGGCTTGATTTAGGGAGGCTGGATTTAGGGGGGCATGATTTAGGGATGCTGGATTTAGGGAGGCTTGATTTAGGGAGGCTGGATTTAGGGAGGCATGATTTAGGGAGGCTGGATTTAGGGAGGCTTGATTTAGGGAGGCTGTATTTAGAGAGGCTTGATTTAGGGAGGCTGGATTTTGGGAGGCTAGCTTTAGGGCCATGGTATTTTCTGTATACCAGGGAGTTAGTTTCTTGTATATGAATTCCTTTTTAGTGGTGCAACCACATATTACGCAGGGTTAAGTCTAGACACTAGCCTAGATTGTTACCAGATACATTTTCCCTGGGGTAGGTTGATGGAGTCTGGAAGGACATCCAAAAGTCCTTGGTTTGGGGTATAAGTGAGTAAGACGTTGTGACGGTAAACATATTGTTAAAATGGGACACAGATTTCCATTAAAAAGGCGAAATGTCCCATTTTTCTAATTGTTCCAATACTCACTTTATATGTGTTTAACCAATGAATATAGGGTCTCTATGGCAGGTCTATTGAATTCCGGTCCTGGAGGGCCGAAACATTTCTTGCTTCATCCTCTACTAACAATATGGGACTGATTCAGACCTGAGGTGCCAGGTGAAAGCAATCAACTAGCAGGTAGAACCAAAAACCAGAAGTGTTGTTCCAGGACCGGATTTGAATAGTCCAGCTCTACGGACAGGTAGGATCCATATGGTACTGATGGCCTGTCTCTCTGTCAGTATGTGAGTGGGGGCTGTCTGGAAGACCTCTTGGCCCAGGAGAACGTTCCTCTTTGTTGGAGGGAGAAGGTGGACCTGGCCTGTGACATCAGCAG
Source organism: Esox masquinongy (assembly GCA_016801175.1). Taxonomy (NCBI): domain Eukaryota; kingdom Metazoa; phylum Chordata; class Actinopteri; order Esociformes; family Esocidae; genus Esox; species Esox masquinongy. Next base: position 6,640 of record JACXGI010008708.1, read on the forward strand.
AGGCATGACATACCTGCACTACAAGAATATCTATCACAGAGACCTCAACTCCAAGGTAGACAAACACAGATAACTCTAGTAGTGACCGATCTAATGCATTCTGGGCTCTTAATAACACAAAACGCATATATTTAATTTGGCATAATCTTCGTCAGACGTGAGATGGAAGATGATTGAGGGCACATTAAAGACAAATGCAGTATTGTAAAGGATAGTACAGTGTAGGACAGGATAGTAGTATGTTTCTGGTTACCACTGAGTACTGACTTAGTTTTACAGTTGGAGGATTTCCAACTGATTTCCAATGAAGTGTGGTTTTGTGTCAGTTGTGGGCCGACCCAGAAGTTGATCCTGCTAAAGACCTTCCCAACGACCACATTCCAAATGTCAAAAACAGCGCATTATTTAGAGAATAGCGTTCCATTAGGGATCGAACCAAAGACAAGCCCAGTCAGTCTGTCTCCTGTTTCTGTATTGTACAACACTACCATGTACCCTAACACCCCTTGGACAGCCCTCTAGTAACAGGAGACTGAAGTTGGGTGAACTCCTCTGCGGTGGTAAACCACATCACTGATGATACTGAGCTGTTTTGTTGTGGTGGCTGTGATCCTCCCCTTGTCACATTACTTTGTAACTACAGAGCCATGGTGAAGCAGGACTTTACTAGAACCAGCTGGGGCTCTCCGGAAGCACAAGGGGTCAAGAGGTCATAGAGGAATACAGATACTCTGACCATAGTTCTAGATGCAGATACTGTCTAAATTACTGTCAATGGGACTTTGATAAACACATGAAATCACCAATGAAAATGAAAAGTACTTTTATGGAATTACGTTGCCAGCGCGAGGCTCTAACACACAAAGATGTGCTGATAGAATTAGGATTCTGGTTCCTGTGGTGAGGATGTAAAGGTGTTCTACTGACCTCTTGTGGTCACCGTGTTGTACAGCTGTGTGAGAGAACAAGTTATACTATTTCCTTCAAGTGAACACCAGCTAAATGAATGTGATGCGAATATGATGAATGAGATATTCTGAACCTTCTGGTGTGCAGAACTGTCTACTGTTGTCTGACCGTTGTGTGTGTGTGTGTGTGTGTGTGTGCAGTACTCTCGTCTTAATGTCTTAATGTTTTGTGTTCAGAACTGTCTGATCCGGGAGACGTCCCGGGGCAGGGAAGCGGTGGTGACAGACTTTGGTCTGGCCAGGGAGGTGATGGTGGAGCTGCCGGCCAACCACCCTGAGAGGAAGATGTCTCTGGTGGGTTCTGCTTTCTGGATGGCCCCTGAGATGCTCCGAGGGGAACCCTATGACCGCAAGGTATGTTCAGCCTACAGACAACTTTAGCAACCCATTGTAGTGCACTGCTTTTGGCCAATTAGCAGTGGAAACAATGGAATGTTTCCCTCGTCACTATTTCTCTAGAAAAGTTGAGGCATAGGGCTGGAGACGTAGAACCACACAGAAATGTCAAGACAGGGCTATGGACTAACCATCCATGGTATCAAAATTATACTTTTCTGTGCATTACAGTGTTTGTTTACATTTACTACAAATATTGAAGTAAAAAAAATATATTTTGGTTCTATATTGGATTTTATACTGTGTTGACTTCAGCTCATTATGATTGTAACTAAAATAATGAATGAGTAAATATATTGTTAATTTACTTTCCTTTAATTTAAAGTCCAATGTATGTATCAACTGCCGATTGTGGCAATTTAATTCAAGTGAATTCACAAACTAAAGGAACAGTCTGGAGTTGATCGTTTCTTTTACCTATACACGTATTATATTTACCCAGTAAATTCCAGTTTTTTATATTCAACAAATAGGCACAGATTTTGAAAAGGTGTTTTCGATTTGTCGTTATGGGGTATTTTGTGTAGATTAATGGCAAAATGTATTCAATCAATTATGAAATAAGTCTAAAACAGCAACAAAATGTTTAGAAATTGTAAGCCCTGTATCTAAAGCTCTGTCTCTGAATGTGGTTGGATCTCTCCAGCCCCATTCTCTGCCTTTTATAGAAACAATGGCAAGGTTGCCCTTTGTTATTGTTTCGACTGCTGATTGCCACTCATGTCTCCAGGTGGATGTCTTCTCCTTTGGTATAATGCTGTGTGAGATTCTGGGCCGGATTCCTGCAGATCCCGAGATCCTCCCCAGAACACGGGTGAACACAAAACATACGCACAAACACGCGCACACACTTAATACACTCAACGAACCACACGGTTTTATTTAGACGGTCGCTGTGTATAGGGAAATGATGCACAACACTGAGCAGTGAATTACATTAAATTCCTCACAGTTCAGACATTATATTGAATGCGATCCTGCTGCATAATTTCACAATTATCGGTCTAGTGACTTGAGAGCACTGTTACTTATTAGGCCATTAGTGTCATTTGTATGTAGATAACGGTGAAATGAGTCATCTCCATTGTCCTATTCTGTTGTCTCTGGGCTAGGTGACTACGGCAAGGTCAGACAGACTGGGAGCAGAGAGACTAATGAGCTCGTTGAGGTTTCACCTAAATTTGATTTACTTGTGACATTTGTCATTAGAAATGGGAGGCCTGCACAGTGACATGGTTGAGCTGCTATCCTATCCATTTAGTTTGTGTTCTGAGAATTCATTAGGAGTCGCTGGTTATAAGACGTGAGGTGAACAGTATTCTGCAATAAGAGTGCTGATCTCATAACTTGCCACGTTTGCCGTGAAGCCGATCGGTTGTCTGACCTGGATCTCTAAACTGTAGCCAGTAAATGATGCTGTCTGGACCTGTACGCGGGCTATATAACCAGTGTACAATGCATCTGACGTAATGTTTGCTCTCTGTTTAGGACTATGGCCTAGATGTGAAGGCCTTCGGTGAGATGGTGCAGGGCTGTCCACAACGCATCCTGGAGCTGTCAGCCAGTTGCTGTCTGGTGAGTGTCCAAGGAAGTAGTGTGAGGAAGAATCAGACAGGAACTGAGATCCAACATTAGGGAGTGGATATGAGAGCCCGTGTACAACGTTCAGACAATTCATTCATTCTGAAGAACATTATATACCATGGAAATGGCATTTTACTTTGATTTCAGTACGTGGCACTGGTACGTGCATTGACCGCACTATAACGTGCTTTGAATAGCGTTAGCCTAAAAACTGTGAGTGTCAGAAACAGTTGCATGTGCCATCTAGGTAACTGTCAAAGCGTGTTATCTTCGTGTCCTTTTGGTCAGATGGATGCATTTCGGAGACCCTCCTTCTCAGAGCTGTTGGATGAGTTAGAGGAGATTGCTGAAGGTCTGGTGCCCCCGGACTCGTCGTTGACTACGGGGTGAGGGGGTGGGGTCACTGTCTACTTCCTTAGCCTAAGAGGACAAGGTGGTCTGCAGCAGACGGCCACTTCGGAGTCTTATACAGGAGAAGCAGACACCACATACTTCAGGCTTGCTCTACAGCAACCACGTGTAGGGCTAAAACTGCAGCACTCTGAAATGCAAATGGATGACTGGAAGTTCAGCTGTCTTTCAGACTCAGCTAGTCTGGGTCCAATTCAAAGGGGCGGGGGTGAAATAGACTGGAAAATGTTGTGACCAAATCCCTTCAGGAGCATTTCCTCCTACTTCTTAAATTGACATGCTTTTATTATTCCACTTGAAGTTATGATTTGAATTGTGATGCCTTTGATTGTACATAATCTGTAAGCACTGCGTGAATAGTCCTGATCCATCCATATTATCTTTCATGCTGTTAGCTGCTTCCAATCACAATTTAAAAGAGCTATCGTGGCTAACGTCTCCCATGTCTTTTCACAGCCAATCCAAGAGGCCACAAATGCAAAAATAAAACCCTGCCTCTGTCAAACTATTCATCTGAATTATGTCTTTAACAGTGAGTTAATGGCCGTTAGTAGACTGTAGAGCTGAAGGACAGGACAGTCCAGATGACATTGCACTAGATAGGACTTGTAATAATTTGTGACTGAAATCAAACGGTTGAAGCAATTGTGCCACTATGTGGATCGAAAACAAACTACACTATCTTTATATACTCACTCTTAATACCATCTCGCATATTTTCTTTCTGGTTTCTAAAGTCAATAGTGTTCTTTTCAACAGAGGAGGTCAGTATAGGGTAAGTGTTGGCGTTCAGGGGGTTTTGGACTGGGGCAGAGGAGAGAAGAGTGGTAAGTCTCCCTTATCTGGATGTGAATGAATTCTTAGAAACATTAAACTGAACTGCCCTTGAGAATGGGTTGATAATAAATGCCTTTGTGTCTTGTCATACCTGTACAGTAACTGCTTTAAAACACACTTTTAGTGAGAATACATTTTGTTTCCCATATCAGATCCATATAGTAAATGTTTACATTTTGTGTATCTGTTGGATGTCTTACGCTTTGGATAAATAAGGATTTGGCTTACTTTACAGATCTTTAGATTTATATGAATTTAGTGCAATGTTCAATAAAATGCATTGAGCGTTGATTTGTTTGTAAGTATTGGACTTTTTATGGAATTCATTTTTTTTTACTGGGTGTCTGGTTAAAACCAGTGTGTTGAATAATTCAAAACGGTTGGTGGTTCACTCTCAGAAAACAGGCTTAGAGATCTTTCTCAATTTCCTTTTTACTGCAACAGGGGAGCCATGCAGTATGTCCCCTGTTGCTATCTCCAGCTTATTGATATGTCATGCCATGTCTGCGTGATTCCCCTGGATGCTGTGGAAGCAATACTAACATGAAATGGAAAAGGATCTTCAAGGTTATTTGAACCGCATCTAATGGCTAAAAGAGTTTGCTTAATGGACAACAAACATTTTTGCTTTTTGAGTGTATTTTGGACCAGTCTAAAGGACATTGTCAAAGGCAATAAATATGTCACGAACATCACTTGCATTTAGAAGTACAAATTCTTCTCACCTCTACTCTTTAAATGGCAATGACAGCACTCTGCTTGCCAGCACTGAGAGAGATGTGCCACATTTGATATATTGTACTTTATTAGAAATCAATGGGTCTTGATCTGAAGATTACATCCTGCTATTAAGGAGGTCCATAAGTCACCAGTTGTGAATGTTTGGGCTATTTTGGAGTGTAGGCAAACCCTGGTCTGGCTGTGGTAATCCTAGGAATAGCAGACGAGGCTCACTCTGGGGTCAACCCTGTTTAGCATTCCTCTGACGCCACACTGTGTCTCACCACATTTCTGACATTAGCATTCGCCACGTATCGGCCCGTGTCTCTCCCAACTCTGCTGCCTCACTGCTCTTTTTTCTCAGATTGAAGGAACTCAGAGGACCTGGATTTGCTGGACACACTGGTGGACACCAAAGACGGTCTGTGTGCTGTCAGGGCAACCAGCCACTTAGAGCCGGTGTTAGTTAATTGATGAACACAGATTCTAAATCCATTAGAAACCGGGCAGTGCAGTAGGATATGGGTGATAAACCTCTTGAGGTGAATTTCTCTGGAGTTGGATGAAACAACTTAGGGCTTAATTAAATCAAACCCGCATTGCAGTATTTAGACACTAGCTCTTTTCCCAGGGTCCAGCTAACTTACAGACTGGCCTTGAGGTCTTTTCTGTATGAAACCTACCAGGGCGACTCCATTCTCAGGTTAACTTTCACATTTAGAAGTGTGGTCTTGGGATGAATATTGTAAATATATATAATACAACCCTGTCTCCAAAAAGTTGGGACCATGTGTAAAATAGAAATAAAAACAGAATGCAATGATGTGCAAATCATTTACACCCTATATTCAATAGAACGTAGTGCAAAGACAACATATCAAATGTTGAAACTGAAAAAATGTTATTGTTCCTTGAAAAATATATGCCCACTTTGAATTTCATGCCAGCAACATGTTTCAAAATAGCTGTGACAGAGGCAAGAAAAGACTGGAAAAAGTTGTGTAATACAAAAAAGAACTATCTCACAACTAATTAGGTCAATTGGCAACTGGTCAGCAAAATGATTGCGTAGAAAAAGAACATCCCAGAGAGGATGAGTCTTTCAGAAGTAAATATGGGGAGGGGTTCACCACTCTGTGAAAGACTGTGCAAGCATATAGTACAACAATTTAAGAATAATGTTTCTCATTGTAAAATCACAAAGATTTTGGGCATCTTATAATCTATGGTCTATAATATCATTAAAAAATTCAGAGAATCCGGAGAAATCTCTGTACGCAAGGGACAAGGCCGAGAACCAAGACTGGATGGCCATGATCTTCGTGGACATCACTGCATGGGCTCAGGAACGCTTCTGATAACCATTGTCTGTGAACACAGTACGTCACTGCATCTACAAATGCAAGTTAAAACTTTACCACGCAAAGAAGAAACCATACATAAACAACATCCAGAAACGCCAGCGCCTTCTCTGGACCCAAGCTCATTTTAGATGGACTGAGGCGTTGTGGAAAACTGTCCTGTGGTCTGACAAATCAAAATTTTAAATTATTTTTGGGGATCATGGAGGACGCGTCCTCTGGGCTAAAAAGGAAATGCACCATCTGGCTTGTTATCAGCGCACAGTTCAAATGCCAACATCTGTGATGGTATGGGGGTGCATTAGTGCACATGGCATGGGTGACTTGCACATCTGTGAAGGCACAATTAATGCTGAACAATATATAGAGGTTTTGGAGCAACATATGCTGCCATCCAGACAACGTATTTTTCAGGGAAGGCCTTGCTTATTTCAGCAAGACAAAGCAACATTCTGCATGTATTACAACAGCATGGCTCCGTAGTAAAAGAGTCTGGGTGCTAAACTGGCCTGCCTGCAATCCAGAGCTGTCACCCGTTGAAAACATTTGGCGCATTATGAAATGAAAAATACAACAAAGGAGACCCCGAAATGTTGTGCAGCTGAAATCTTATATCAAGAATGAATGGGAAAACATTTCTCTTTTAAAACTACAGCAGTTGGTCTCCTCAGTTCCAACATGCTTGCAGTGTATCGTTAAAAGAAGATAAGATACAACACAGTAATAAACATGGCCCTGTCCCAAATCTTTTGAAACGTGTTGCTGGCATCAAATTCAAAATCGGCATATATTTTTACAAAAACAATAACATTTCTCTGGTTCAACACTTGATATGTTGTCTTTGTAGTAGGATTTTCAATTAAAAATAGGGATTAAATGATTTGCACATCATTGCATTCTGTTTCTATTTGCATTTTACGCAGCTTCCCAACTTTTTGGGAAACAGGGCTGTATAAAGAATATTCTATGTTGGGATTAAATGCACTGGCAAATAATGCAGTATATCAGGGGAGGGTACAATGGCATCTTGGAACACAGAACTGGTTGTTGTTTGTCACAGATGGCCTATTATAGCAGTCCACCATACCAGGTTTAATTGCTATCAGTTACAAACAAGAAAAAATGGGTCCGGGGGGTATTTGATTACACTGGACACTTGAAGAGCAGAAAACCAGTCACTAGGCCTCAACCCAGAAAAGCTTTGGGTTGGGTTAAGACTGAACAAGTTGGTTGGATTAAGACTGAACAAGTTGGTTGGGTTAAGACTGAACAAGTTGGTTGGGTTAAGACTGAACAAGTTGTTCTTTTTCAATCTGCAGGAGTCAACCATTGTGTCGGGTTGAAACAACATCTCGTTGAACATCTCCAACACCTTGTAGAATCCAGGCCTTGAATAATGGAGGCTGTTTTGGAGGCAAAGTTGCCTGACCAGGTACTGGATGAGTGTACCAAATAAACAAGCCGACTGTAGATGAATGATCAAATCCCAAGGGCAAACATGCATGAAGAAGCTTTGATCAACTTCAACCAGATTAACGCTGCAGCGCTCATTTCACAAAATTGTGTTTACCAGCTGGCGCTGCACACTGTTAAATCAGATCAAAGGCTATTTTAGTCTTGTGTTGTGGTGCAGACCTCCCCCGGAGGAGGTGGGAGAGTGGGGGAACACAGGGGCCCAAACCCCTGTGTTAGCAGATTGGAAGTGCTGATTGTGTGAGGAACGTGAGCACCCGTTTCAGATCCACATGCACTTGTTTACCGGAGTGTGGAAGGAATAAACAGAGTGAGGGGAGAACAAACAAAAACAAAAGGAGTCAGCAGTCTTAGAAATGCTTGTTTCTGCAGGTGTGCCATTTTTTCTGTTTCTCTGGGGTCCCTCCCGTCTTGTTTCTCCGTGCCCTTCCACGGTGTCCTCATTTGGAAAAAGGACAGGTTTGAGAGGAAGGAGCTGAAAGCAGGTCACTGAGGAGGAAAAATAGAGGGATTTAAGAAAAATGTAAGAGACATAAAAAGAGGAAGAGAGGGATGTAAGAGAAAGAGAGGGAAATAAGAGAAAGACATAAATGCAAGAGGAAGAGAGGGATGTAAGGAAGAGAGGGATTGAAGAAGAGAGAAAAGTAAGAAACAGATGCAAGAGGAACAGAGGGACACCAGAGGAAGAGAAAAGATGTGTTTGCCTGTGTTTGTACTCGTGCTTCTCGGTGCGCACACACAAACACACACACACACACACACACACACACACATACACATGTACAGACACGTACAGACACGTACAAACACACAATCATGCTCACACATGCGTGCACACTAGCACCCACACAAACACACAGATGTGCATGCACACACAGACAGGCAGGCACAAACTAATGTCTGCCCACAGACACACACACACTGGAACACACTCCGTTCAAAAGTGGACCTCAAAGCCCCTTTAATCTGGGACTGATTTAGACCTGGGGTACCACGTGCGTTCAATTAATTATCAGGTTGAACAAAATCAAAAGTGTTCCAGACCTCGTAGGGTGAGAGTCAAATACCACTATAACTGGCCATGCTCTATTTCTGAGTTCAAGCACTGTGAAACATCAAGATGAGTGGGAAAGAGTGGGAAAAAGGGTTAGCGAGAAAAAGAGATAAAAGAATTAAAGGTCAGTCTACTTGTGAGCAAATGTTTCCTAACTGCAGAGACATAAAGACAGTTGGAGGAGATGACAGCGAGAAAACCCCTTCTAGCATTTTAATGTAGTCAACTGGGTGGGACTTCCAACTTCATTGGGTGATCCCCTCATGACCTGGTTGTTTGTGGGCTGATTGCTCTTGCTGTAAAATAGAAGACATCAAGTCAATGTTGGTCTGATATAGGTGGGCCTGCTGAGAAGAGTCACATATTGTCTGATTATGGGGGGCCTTGTTAAAACGTGATACTTTGTAGTGGGTAGTTAGTTCGTATCTGCAATCAACCTGGACATGTATGAATCAACTGGGGTATCCAGGCCTATAGTGAGATGTTTTAGCCTTAGCTAACGACAACCTGCTTTAGCTACCTCATCAACACGTCTCCATGCTCAGCACTGGATGAACCTTAGCGGTGACACTGACCTTCATAGGGTCAGAACCGCGGTTGTAAAATGACGTCTTGTCAGATAACACCATCTGTCTTCTTGACACTTGCTTGCTGGGCCATCAAGCCACAGAGAGATTAATTGTCTTGCCACCCTGTTCACTTTCACAAACTGCTGACAACGATCCCACACCCAGCCTACGTGGAGGATGGTGGGGTCACTGACAGAATGGGGCTGGGGATCAGGTTCCCATCTCTTGCCTTCTCTCTTCTTTTTCCACCCTTTCATCTTTTTGAAGATGGATTAAGACTCGATGACGTACTTCTGCTTAAAGGATTCTGTCATTATTATTTTGTTGTTACCAGGATTAAAATGGAATTCAGTGGCTGATGGTGGTGGTGAGAAAGTGGTGGTGAGGAAATTAGAGTTGTAGCTGTAGGGTTAGGGTTGTCTGTTTTAGGTGAGGATTAGGGCTGGGTCTATGTCCAGGGTTAGGGTTAGGGCTGTCTGTTTTAGGTGAGGATTAGGGCTGGGTCTATGTCCAGGGTTAGGGTTAGGGTTGTCTGTTTTAGGTGAGGATTAGGGCTGGGTCTATGTCCAGGGTTAGGGTTGTCTGTTTTAGGTGAGGATTAGGGTTGGGACTATGTCCAGGGTTAGGGTTAGGGTTGTCTGTTTTAGGTGAGGATTAGGGCTGGGTCTATGTCCAGGGTTATACAGCAAGTATGGTTTCCCCTAATTTCAATCTCACAATGTAGATCTATGCAAACGGTTGATCACAACATTTTTTTTCTCTTCTCAATTCTTGTGAAAACAAGGAAGAGTAGTCATCCTCCTTTAAATAGCAAGCCAGCTGGTCTTTTAGCTTCCCACATAGTTCTTCCCATGGGTCCAAAAAATTGACCCTAATATTTACTCCCAAAACAATGTATTCACTCCCAAATCAACTAAAAAGTTTAAATTAATTGTGTTTTAGTCACAGGAAAAACAGTTGGCTACAGGTTTTACCAATATACCATAAAAATGTAGCCCAGAACAACTTCAAAGATATTTTGCTGAGGCAAGCATTTGCTCTTTCCCTCTTAAAGGTTCTAACACCTTTATCTGAATAAATGTGAAACTCTATGGACTTTCATTGCTTTGCTCAGTTGCATAGTCAGTGCAGACTTCCTTTAAAAGAAACCACTTGATTCTGTTAAATTGACCAGTTCACTGGAATTAGTCATTCCTCTAATGGACTCATTAGGAGCAGAGTGTTAGACAGATAGCATAGTATAGGAGATGGCCTTTCAGGGTCATAGAACCTTGCTTTAAAACTCTGAAACATGGCTCTTCCAGCATTAAGCCAATTAATACTACCTCTGATGAAATGACAGGATGACTGACAAAAGATTTACACTCTGGTGTCCATTTCAACAGAATATTTTGCATAAACATATGCTTTAAAAACCATAGAGCAACAGTAGTGCCAATTCTATACATTGTTTCACCTGTTTGACCTAATGTCTGCCTTTAACACAACCGACTTCACTCCCAAATTAATTTTGTCCCCCTCAATACCATGATGAGCTATTGCACCACCGCCCCCCTTCGGACCGGGCCACAGTGTACAGTGGCCTGTCGACTCCAGACTGTCAATGTCCAAAGTCTACCTGGTTGTGTTTTTTTTTTATTGGTTGCTATTTAAATGTGAAGGCAATGTTCCTGCATTCCTTATAAATGCTCAATATGGTCACTCAATCAAAAATCACCATTTCACTTGCACAATAAAGTTGAACTTCACTTGAATCAAGCCCAAATATCAGATCAAATATCACCTGGCAAATACCAGCCATGCAAGGTGGTTGGAGCATCATGCTATGGGGAAGCTTCTCAACTGCAGTGACTAGGAGACTGCTCAGGATTAAAGGAAGGGTGAAAGGAGCAAAATAACAGAGGTCCATAAAGAAAACCTGATCCTGAGCTCACAGGACCTCAGACTGGTGGCAAAGTTATAGCTTTCAGCATGAGCTTGAGAGGATCTGCAAAGAAGAATGGAAGAAACTGCCTAAATTCAGGAATGCAAAGCTGGTAAAGACAAAAAGTCTAAAAGCTGGGATCACTGCCAGAGGTACTTCTACAAAGCACAGAATAAATTAAATGGTATGAATACTTATGTTCATGAGATATTTCAGTTTTTAATTTTCGGTAGATTGACACAAATTTCACAACATGTTTCAGATTTTTTAATTATGGGGTATTGTGTGTAGATTGATGGCAAAAATAAATACATTTCATCAATTATAAATGGAGACTTTAACACAGCCAAATGTGGAGACAATGACTTGGATAGTGTTTAAAAGGGAATTGCGCAAATTAGTAGCTAAAACAAATCCAATTGTTTTAAAATTTCTTTTTAATCTGTTCTTGTTTCCCATCAGTTGAGTTATATTTTAAAGGTAACAGTAGAGTAACAGAGATTGATGTTAAAGTACATACATGATCAGATAAAGTTGGTGAGATACACATGGTTGGTTGTTTTCATTTTTAATTAGATGTAGCAACAAAAGGCTTGCATGATGTATAGAGAAGACAACAGAAGAGTATCTGTAGTACTGCTGTAAGAGTCAAAGTTACATAAATCACTGATTACAAATGCTAGATTCTCTCTGTGGCAAATCCTGCACTGGAAGGGGGTAGAAGGAGGCCGGGGTCACCGTTTGAAGCAAGCTACTGTTTAACTGCCAGTACATCTATTGCTACACCTGAGGGATGAGATAAACCTCCACCACTCAACTCTTGAACCCCTGTGCCCCTCAGAAACAGTACTTCTATCTTCAACAACATGTCAAAGGCCATTAGAATAGCCACACAAAAGCAGACAAATGTGTAATGTTGCATTAATAACTTGGCCCAGACCTGGGCATGGAATAACGCTTTGTGTTAGCAGAATGGCGTTGATTGGTGTGGAGTTAGTTGTCTTTACTTATTTTCCATATGTAAGAAGAGCAGTTAGTTTTCCTACTGCCTACCCCCAGTGTCCCTGATTCAGTAGTTTGATGCTATGATAGTGACGGACACGTACACTCACCTGCGCACACGCAAGGGAGCCATTAAACACACACACACACACACACACACACACACACACACACACACACACACACACACAGCGTGCTGACAGAATGACTCTAGAACAGCGTTATCTTATCATCTGCTTATTGGATCAATAGTATTGGCCTCCGGCTCCGTTCAACAGTCAGCACTCAGCCGTGTTCTCTTGGTGAATTTACCGTATAGGACAGTCACTCTCTAATCATCAAGTCAAAACTTCAACACACAGCCAAGAATTCTGTATATATTAAAAATCATAAATCAAATGCAACGCATCAGTAATGATGCTTTTCCATTGAGACTTGGATTAAAAGCCCTCGGGAGACTTGTATGCCTTCAATAAAGGGATTAACAAATACTGGCATGCTGGAGAAATTAAGCTAGCCTAATTAAACGTGTTACAAATGTTACATGAAATAGAAAAGCTTTTGGGGGAGACTGAACACATTAGTTTGAGAAATGCTAAGGTCAAAACATTGACTGGCATTTTGGGGAAAAAAAGGCTTGACTGAATAGAAACATAATTTTGAAAAAAATAAATGTTTTCATTATTACTTTAGGGAATATAATTTACTGTTTTATCATGTCACAACCTCCATTATGGATTTAAACACATTACAGTCAGAAAACAATGAGTCATTTGGAATGTTTTTAGAAAGTTTGGCATAAGGCATAGTATTTCAGGGTAGGATAATTATAGGTAGTATGAATAATAGTATCCTGGGCCAGGCCCCAGGTACTCACTTTATACAGTACTTACAGAATAATTGGCACCCTTGGTAAAGATGAGCAAAAAAAGTCTATGAAAATTGTAATTGCATTCAATTAGCTGGATCATAAATTTCTTTCATATTTGCAATGTAGCTTTTAATTGAGGTAAAATCCCTAAAACGTGTTTTTATTGCTAGTGATTAAGCAAGTGCAATGCAAGCAAACACTGAGGTAAACTGAGGGATTTGTGGCAATAAAGCCCAAAAATAACTCAATAGAATTTGTATTATATGTTACTGCATTGCAACATATTTCTTTTTTGGAGCATACTTTTGTTATGTAGGCCTTAAAAATAATCATATTGCTGGAAATCTCTATTCTTATACAGGTTATTTCAGTTTCTATCGGACTATAACAAATATTACTAATCCTTTGCTCATTCAGCCAACCATGATCTATCAATTAACAAAATACTGAGCTGCAGTTCGAGGGTGGGCTAATTTTATAGTAAACCGCTTGCATTGATAGTCAATGTGCAGCCACTGTTTGGCACTCGTAACAGGCAGCAGGCATGCTTGATTTGTCATTGCAAAAGACATACAAATCCCACCCACATGATTACAAAAAGTGTATTCATTTTGCTGTAGATATTTAATGAAATTTAGATCTGCCATTACAAATAACACAGCGAGTGGATTTTCTATGGTATGGCTCTGATTAAATCAATGGAAAAATGACTAAAAACCGCATTCAACAGAAAAATTACAATAATTTGGTAATCCTAGTTTCTCCACATGCACATAATCCTCTAATCTCAACATCAGAATAATCCTAGTATCTCCGCATGCATCAGAATGTAGTTAGAAATCTGTGCACTGTTGATAAGAGGCTTCAAAAGTGAGCATTGACTGAAAGTAGGGAGGGGCAACACCAGGGTCTTTGAGAACTTCAACTGGAAAATGGTGTGTGGAGGAGCAGGGCGACACAAGACAAGTTAGGAAGGCGTTGCATTGGTCAACGGAGTCTAGACAGAGTGCCTGAATCAGGACCTTAGAGGAAGAGCAGCTCTTTTTTATCGAGGTTGAGCTTGAGGTGGTTGGCTGACAGTGATGTGTGTCAGCACCTGGATGACAGAAAGGGGAATGACAAAGGTAGTTGAGTGTATAGCAATGATCAGAGACCATGTGGGGAGGTGAAGGAGCCAGGTGGCTTTGTATATAGAGAGAAGAGGCCCTGAGAGAAAACAGCAGTGAGAGATACAAAGACACCTGCAAGGCGTTATATGCTTCTCCCAATGCTTTACTTCCCACTTACAAAACAAACATTTCAACTCCAAAGAAGTCCCCCTCACGTTACCAGATATGGCACAGATACTACATTTATGCACTATAGGTATCTCAATAGAGGTTCATTGGAAATCACTAGTGAGAGCATTTAGTGTACAGACACACCCTCTGCATATAACCAGGGAGGTAGGAAACATGAAAAACCCTGAGCGGGTGGAGCAAAGCATCTTATAGTTAAAAACAATGTAAAAAATATAGGAGGTTTAGGAGAGTCCACTCTGGCACAGCAGACAGCTGCGACATCCACAACGGTTCTGTTCAGAATATCACAATACTAAGAAGGATTACTTACAAGGAAAGAGAGAAAAGATTATTCCATTTTAAGATGACCCCATGAAAAGTGCATGCTGTACACAAATGTTTCTCAACAAAAAAAGAACATTAAGGTTGCTCGTCGCGGTGTTGCCAAGATATTCTTCGTTTTATTTTTGGAGTCATCACGTCGGCTGTTACGTTGCATTGGCCGAATGTATGCTGTAATGTAATGCTGCTTTCACCTGTAGTTTACAATTAGCCATTGTTTGGGTCAGCTTACTTAACCAGTTTATGAAAATTAATTAGGCTACTTGTCCCACAATTTGAAGGCCACACATTTGGTAGTAACACGTGGAGCCAAACAGCCCAGGTTAGAATGTGAGCGATTATATTTTTGTTTGCGATTAGCAGCTAGCGGGGCTAGCCGTGAAAGTGCTTCCTGTGGGGTCAGCAGGAAGAAACAGCATTGTTACCGAGGACACTGTGCAAACACAGAGAACCAGGAGAAACTCACTAATCTGGGGCACACCCTCTCCTTCCATCCGTTTCTTTCTGCCCTTCCTCCTTCCATCCGTTTCTTTCAAGAACTCCTTTCTTTATCTCTTCCTTTCCATTCCTCTTTTTGCCATCTGATCTGTGAGCTTCCTGCTCAGAGGGTATGGTGGGTATAGACTGTGTTCTGGGTGTTGCATGTAGCTGTAGATAGGCAGATATGTCTCCATTAACCAGTACTCAACGAGCAGTACAGAAGGCAAATTACATGACACAGAACTGGAAAATGTCTGCTAGACATATAGGAGCCACTTTGCTTATCTGCAATACTAAGTTTTAGGAGAGCACACATTCTACTGGTTTTCTTTCTTATCCTTATAAGCAACATTTATACCTGGGTTAACAGGTACAATCCATGAGCATGACCCATCAATGATAATAATTGACAATCACTTGTCAGGGAGTAAAAAAAATAATAAATTCAGTCTAAAACTCCTCATACAATACTGTTACTGTACCACTGTTCAACAACACATTAGTCTCAGAGGGGCTGGGACTGACCCTAACTCCTCCCTGTTCTCTTCTGTCAAACGGCGGTGGCCAAAGTCGGCTGTGAGCCAGCGGGCTAATTTGTCTAAGTTTGTCTGGGTGAGAGCAGCAGATGCCAGGAGACCGGGACAGACGGCAAGGCTGGGGTGCGCATTGGCCTTCAGAAGCCCCTAGGGCCAAGGCTGGGGGAGTGCCGGGGGCTCCCCGTTTCAATTCACGCAGCAGAAGTGGCAAGGTGCACTAACATGACTCATTTAGTCAAACTGCAGTCTGCACTTTGCTTTGCCGGGCTTGGTGGACCAGCAGCGCCCAAACCCTACACGTCCACTGGATTAAACTGGCTGGCCTTGGCTGGCCCTGCATGGCCGTTAGTGCCACCCGATGCGATAGCGTTGCCGAAATGTCACAGGGACTTAACAATAACCTGACATGAATGGTCTGGGCCTGAGGCAGGTGAGAGGACATCTTGTTATGAACTCATTGTTGGTGTCTAAGCTGTCAGTTCAAATCATACTCTACACAAAATGGGGCCTTGAAGCTGTGCCTTGGTCCCTAGTGATAGCCTAGATTCAGTCGATGAACTAGCCTAATGAAATGACAAATAGCTTAGGCCGACACAAATTGCTTACGAGAAACAAACTGTGTGGTTAAAATGGCCAAATGTACCTCTCCCTCAGTTTAAGCCTGTTTTTAACTGGTGAGGTAAAACTAGTGGGGTGGTGTAGCCATCCATCTTACAACACAATAACACTGACAGACAAGCAGCCTCTTTGAGTCTTGCACGTGCATCCAAAAACACTCGCTAGGGACTAATAAATATGGAAATACACGGAAGCCTGATTGAGATTCAGCCTCAATCGGCGGTCGTCACGCTCTGGGACGTGTGAAGCAGCGTTATGAGGTGGGATCGCGCTGTTCAATTACTACACCTGCGCTGTGTTGTGACATCGTACTCTGGTAACGGCGTGATACTTAAACATGCAAAAATTGTACCCCGCTGCCCGAGGCACCCAACGCCAGCCAGCAATCAAAACTTGACATATAAAACCGCAAACATGTAGCTAGCGCTCGACTCTGTCCAGCTGTTAAAATGCTGAATTAGGATATCAGTCCACCCAGAGCTACCAATCACACTACAGCAGCTGCCTTAAGGCTTACACAGGGACCTGATGATAAACACTACAGCAATGCAGGGATAGGGTGTAATTTAGGGAAAGGTTTGTAACGGGAATAGGGAGTAACAGTTAGGCTAGCTCACTGGCTGAAGCTGCCAAAGACCGAAATGCCAGAAAGAATAGCTAGAGAAGTCACTTATTGTACTGACCAACTGCCACACCCAGACAGACCAAGCACTGGGAGCCAATCACAACAACGAGAGCCCTTTTAAAACTTTGCCTTCAGAGATGTAGACTAGATGTTGGACTAACAAACACCTTGGTGATTTCAGGAAAAAACGACAGGACAGACAGACTTAAGGACTGACAATAAAATGTTTTTTTCCAGAATGGAAATTGTTGCAAACATTGAGTTACATACTAGATACAGTGCCTTCAGAAAGTATTCAGAAAAACTGAAATATCTCATTAACATAAGTATTTAGACACTACTCAGTACTTTGTAGAAGTTCTTACTGGCAGCTATCACAGTTTTGAGTCTTCTTGGGTTGGCTCTACCAGCTTTGTACAACTAAGATTTGGGCAGTTTCTCTCATTCTTCCCATCCTGTCAAACTTTGTCAGATTGGATTGGGAGCATTGGTGAACTGCGATCTTCTCCCCATAGATGTTCAATTGGGTTCAAGTCTGGGCTTTGGCTGGGCCACTCAAGGACACTCAATCTTCACCCAAAGCCACTCCAGCATTGTCTTGTCATGGCAAAACGTCTGAATACCTATGTATCAGGTATTGCAATTTAGCAGTTTTAATAAATAAAAAATGCAAACATTTCTTAAAATACGTTTCTTCTTTGTCATTATGGGGTAGTGTGTAGACTGAAGGCAAACAAAAATATAATAAATCAATTATAATTAAGTCCATAACACAACAAAGTGTGGAGAAATTATAAGGATCTGAATACTTTCCAAAGGCACTGTACATACTATAATCAAAAGACTAAAACAACAGAGATTTATTAAAAGGTGAGCCAAAGGAAAGACAAATTAACAATGCAAAAAGCTTGGCAACACATTCAAATCCCTTGGAGGTAGCGACATGTCTGGACTAATGACAATATAAGACAACGATATAAAACCTTAATGAATAGTAAATGATATAAAACCTCTACAGCAGTCAACATTCGAGCACTCCCAGCTGAAGGTTGATAGCTCAGTGACGCCCACTCTCTTTTTCCCAGCGCATGGTGAAATCGACCGATCCATCAACATTAGTGTGTGCGTTTGAGAGGGAGTGTAAAAAAATCTGCAAATGTCACCACAGCGAGTGGCAGCATGGCTCATTGTGGGGGTGGGGCAGTGTTGGTGGAAGTGAGCTCATGGGGGGGGCAATATTGGTGGCAGTGGGCATACTCTAAATTATTAAAATGGTGGAAACGATTCTGCTTAGGTTTTCCCCGCTCCAACACAGGACACACTTCAAGGGTCATAGAAATATGTTGTTAAGGACAACAGAGGACAGTTACCGTGTATAAAAGCACTGCCATCTACAGTATCTGTCTGACAGCTGCATCCGTTTGGCTGCAATGTCCTGCTGAATACAGCCCATGCTATTACCATCCTCTTGTGTCGCCTCACTATCAATCCCTCCTCCCTTCCTAGAGCCGACTAATGCCTTTTCAGTCGTATGCTAATCCATCCTAATATGAGGGATAATTGGGCAGCATCTCTTTCTACTCGTTTGGGACCAATTGGGAATAGAATGACATCCTTCTACATCCCATTATGGTCTTTGGTAAAGAGCTTACTCCCATTCTCAAACAAACACAAACAGACTAAACAACAAGCATCAGGGAGGCTGGTATTAACTCCCACAACGGCCATGGCCACTGTTTCAGATGAACACTGCTGCAGCACGGCAGTGGACTGTGTTTTGTTTAGGAACCATCTTCATAACAACACAAGGGGAAGCTAGCCCAAATATTCATCTAGTCTCTCATACACTCTGGACATGATAGCATTAGCCTATTTAGTAAGTGTTGTAGACACAGGCGATAATTTCAGTATCAATCAGTTAGTAGTAGTTAATGTTATCAGCCAACCAAAAATGGACCCACTCTTAACTGCTGCCTTACCTTCATCTCGTTGGTCAAGGGTCATGTTCTTCAGCATGTTCCTGTCCACAGTCGGCAGGCCGTTAGCATTGTCCACGTAGGACGGCCGATAGTTGACATCGGAACGCGAGCGGTTATGGCCTTTCTTAAAGGCAGAGTTGGAGGTGTTGGAGGAGTTGGAGGCGGTGCCGTTGGTGTCCTTGGCGTGACCAGCCAGATCGTTGGTGGAACGCGCACGGCTCCTCTTCCCATGCCTCAGACCCAGCACGCTGAAGGCCGAAGGCTGATCAGCCCAGGCCACGTTACGGGGGGACACCTCGGCCCCCTGCTCCCCAGCCAGCAGGCCCCACACCCCACTGGAGCTCAGCTTTCCCAGGGCAGAAGACATCTCCTGCAGCTTGGGGTGGTGCTGCCTGGGCTGCCGGACCCCCTCCCTTCCACCTCCGTCCAGGCAGTGTAGGAAGTCCTCAGTGGCCTCCAGGGCAGGGCTAATGTCCTCCACCTCCAGCCCCTCCATGGTGCTCCTGGGCTGGGCCCACGTAGAGGTTGTCAAGGCAGCGTCGGTGTTGGTTTGCAGCAGGGCTGAGCAGGTTTTTGGGCAGGGGAGGATCCAATCAGCATTGGACCTCGCAGTCGTAGCATCTGCCGTCTGAGCCCCGGAGGGAGGCGGTCTGAACGGATGGCGTTCCTCGAAGACAGAAGGCTCCTTCCAGGAAAACAATC
>JACXGI010008709.1:0-32682 GCA_016801175.1 Esox masquinongy
GGTCCACTGTGTTTTCTGAGGTCCAAGGTCAACGCAGCCGTCTACCAGGAAGTTTTAGAGCACTTCATGCTTCCTGCTGCTGACCAACTTTGTGGAGATGCAGATTTCATTTTCCAACAGGACTTGGCACCTGCACACAGTGCCAAAGCTACCAGTACCTGGTTTAAGGACCATGGTATCCCTGTTCTTAATTGGCCAGTAAACTCGCCTGACCTTAACCCTATAGAAAATCTATGGGGTATTGTGAAGAGGAAGATGATACTAGTCAGACAGTAAACAATTTCATGCAAGGTAGACAATATACTGTAAGCATCAAACACATCCACATAATTTCAGTATCCCTTTGCATCCAGCAGTCAAGAATCCCTAGTTCAATTCGATAATGAAATAGCCAATTGAATACTGGTACTTCTGTTTGATGATACTCTAATTATATGACCAGCACCTGTAAAGGGCGCCAGTTTCCATTCGTCTGTGTTGTTGGTTACGTCTCACTTCCTGGGTTGCTACCTGTCAGTATGTACAATTGGTGGTTGAATAAAAATCAGCATGCTTTGATATACCACACCATCACTTTGGCCTCTGTTTACTGCATCATCTAGCCGCGAAAGGGTCATTCTAGCACTCACCTCCGTACTAATTACTGAAGTTAGCAAAGATGTACAACAATGATGTCATACAAATTGATGCCATATTCCCTGGCCGTTAGTACCACCCTGCAGAGCTATCATCGAACCCAATCACTCCCACGAGATGGCGGCCCATACATTTATGGATCTCCCACGCTGTTTAACTGTTGGCAGCAGACATTGTGTGCTGAAGGAATCATTTGGCATTTTCCAAACGTAAACCGTCTGGATGTAGGAGATGGGGTGAAAGATGATTCTTTACTCTTTGTATGTTGTTCTTGGATACAAGCGGTTTCTGAATGGCAGCTCCGCAATGTTCAATGTGTCTGTTCCTCTAGACACATTGAATCATTTTGCAGTTTCTGTGATCGATGCACCTGCAATTCAGGCATCAACTTTTTGGCCTCTTTGAAACTGTTGTCTCATGTTGCTTTGAGTACTTAAATATCAAAGAGCTAATTGTCAGACCACTAATTGGCAATAAAACCTAATGTGACCTCTGCAGCAGCATTTGTATATATAATATTTTAGTTACTTCAAAGTAACTGTGATTTTTCATCTGGTGTTTCCGTTATTTTGTTCACCCCCTATATTTGTGTGGTAAAAATCTCAACACAAAAAGCAAATACAGAATTCCTCTGAATTCATATTTTTACGAAATACCCCAAGATCCCGGAATGTGACTAGTGAAAAGTAAATGCACAGTATTGCAATATAAGTAGCTTAATGTGATCGGTTTTAACAACTGAAATTAGAATTAATTTTTCAGTCATATATACCATATTTTTATGGTAGACTGGTGATGGAGCGATGTTTGTTGTACTTTGGATAAAATTTTGCTTGTTCTTGTTTTTAAAAGGGATTCAGGGACTGGATTGGCAATTGCATGATCACACATGAATTATCTTTTGTCCCACAACATGACACATCTGTTTTGGTAAGTAGGTCAGGCAAACTATAATGTTATTTTCTGTAGCATGTTTTTAAATGGCCAAAAACACTGTTTTTTTGCCATTTTTATTTTTAAATTAAAACAGAAGTACCAGTATTCAATTGGCTATTTCATTATCGAATTGAACTAGGGATTCTTGACTGCTGGATGCAAAGGGATACAGAAATGATGTGGATGTGTTTGATGCTTACAGTATATTGTCTACCTTGCATGAAATTGTTTACTGTCTGACTATTCTAAACAATGTGTACCATATGTCTAATTATTTCTCCATGGGTCTGAACTTCAGATATTTTGTTCTGGTTGAACGTTCCTGTACATAGTTCCAACACCATTGTCAAGCTCCCAGACGAAACCATGGTGGTAGGCCTGATCAGTGACCATGACGAGTCAGCCTACAGGGAAGAGGTCATGCGCCTGGCGGCATGGTGCGCCAACAACAACCTGGCCCTCAAGACTAAGGAACTCATCGTGGATTACAGGAAGTCGAACGGCTGCAGTCACACCCCAGTTCTCATCGATGGCACTGAGGTGGGGCATGTGTCCAGGGTGTCCACGTCTTCAAATTCCTGGGTGTCCACATCTCCGAGGACCTCTCCTGGACCCTCAACTCCTCAGCTCTGGTCAAAAAGGCTCAGCAGCACCTGTACTTTTTGAGGAGGCGAAGAAGACCCACCTGTCTTCCAAGATCGTTGTGAACTTCTACCGCTGCGCAATCATTACCATTCTAACGAATTGCGCCACAGTGTGGTTTGGCGGATGCTTCGAGGCCGACCGGAAGGCTCTGCAACGGGTGGTGAAAACCACCCAGCACATTACTGGTACCCAGCTCCCAGCCATCGCAGACCTAAAGCGCAAGCGGTGTCTGCGTAGGATGTGCGGCATCATCAGAGACCCTTCACATCCATGCCACAAACTGTTTGCCCCTCTGCCATCAGGCAGGCAGTACAGGTCTCTTCGTTCCCGCACCAGCGGGCTCAGGAACAGTTTCTTTCCATCTACTGTATCCTTGCTGAACTCTGTGACCCATCAGTAACCATACCCACCCGCCTATGGCTTAGTACTACATCTCAGGGACCTTATTGCACTACTCCCTTGTACTACTGGAACTGACACTGCCTTGCAAATTCTGATAAGGATGTTTTTGGTTGTAACAAGTACATGTCTATCTCAGGAACCTCAGTGCTGCTATCCCTGCATTTCAGTTGCACATGCCACCTTACACCTCCAATTTGCTCGATTGCACAATCAGAATTGCCATTTGCACTTGCATTTGCCTCATCGCACAACTATTTATTCCCCACTTGTACATACATTACTTAATACTTGTTCATTTTCTGCCCTCCCCTATTTGCCTTCATTGCACATTTAGAATTGCCATTCGTAGTGGATTTGCCTTCATTGCAAATTTATACATTCCACTTGTATATTATACTTAATACTTGTAAATACCCTGCCCTCTTCTATTTGCACTTCTGGTTAGATGCTAACTGCATTTTGTTGTATTGTACTCGTACTGTTCAACGACAAAGTTGAATCTAATCTAATCTCTTTATCAATCTCTGTGCTCAACCATCCAGGTAGGCTACGGTTCAGCCTACTTAGTGATGATTGACATCCATTCAACTGACCAATTAGTTTATGATACTAGCTACTTTCATAAGCCCCAGCTGCCAAATTCTAGATAACAGAATGCTTTTCTGCTTTTCAGAATGCTTTTCTAACTCATGTGGCAAAACTTTAGGTCGTTGTCTGGCTGACAGCCCAGCTACATCAACAGCACCAGCAGACTTGTTCATCACTCAACACGTTCAGGAAAAAGCAAAGAGATATACAAGAACTCACTCACTTCACCCTGACATTCTGTAAAGGATAATAAATAATGAATGGCTGCCTTGATCTTCCTATGCAATGTGACAGATCTTTCCACGTTGTTCAGGTGCTGGATTTGTGGTTTGTTAGAGCCGCAGGGTTCAGGTTCTCATGACATCATACATCACCCTTGTCAAATCTGATTTGACAATCTGATTTGATCGGTTGGACCTAGACAATGCTATATCAAGCAAGTCAGATTTTGCACAGATTTTTCTCTGCACCTCATGACTTACATGCCCAATTGATTTTGTACTATGTTAGGTAAACATATAAATGCATTTAATAAAACAAATGTATCATAACATCTGAAAGATTAAGACATACTGAGAATATAGGTTTTGCAGACACAGATTAAGCCTATTCTAGAACAAATTAAGCCTATTCTAGCTCAGTGGAGTTTTCTATTCTAGACTAGGCTTAATCCGTGTCTACAAAACCGGCCCATAATGTTTATTTTCACTCCTACAGTGTGTGGTATCTAATCCGAAAAAATACATATTTTGAGAAAGTCTAAAGTGTCTGTAGATGCTCTACAGATTATCTACTGGCTATCAGAAACACTTATCCTAACCCTGAACCTTTTTCTAAACCTAACTCTAACCATAAGAAGCAGTTGCTTATCAAAAAATAGTTTGCTAAAAGTTTAAATGTTGATATTAGTATCTGTAGTACATCTACAGGTGGATATCTGGACTCTCAAACGTGCAACCAAAACTTGAGTTCTCCTTCACAATATGACAGCTGACATCAGCGTGATATAAATTGACAAAGTCGTAGCTGGGTACTCCACTCTCTTTTTTATGTTCAGTGCCTTAACAAAAGTATGATGGTGATGTGTACATGTGGGCAGATCAGTAAATGTATTGTAAGTAAAATCAAGTTTTTGTACAGTACAACAGAACAATGCATAACAGTCGCAAATGTTATCTCTATAGAGCCCGGTACTTTCTGTTTTAGCCTTAAAATGTACTTTAAATGTTGACCGCAAGTAAGTATGACAACCCTCGTTACAAAGACACCCAAAGCGATGGGGACCAAGACTCTCTTGGTTTAAAGGAAGATCATAATTATTTTCAAAGAGATTACATACAGTATGCTGCATGTCTGGTTTCAAAAAGCTCCAATTATCTTTTACATGTGGACCTCATTACAGACCAGCAGGATGGGTCATCTCCCTCAATACCCTGCAATGCATTCTGACAGGAAAGTTATCATCCAACAGAGGCAGCTTTTGCTGTTAGTAGGAAAAAAGAGCACTGCATCAAATCTGCTCTGTGATGAATTGGCATTCTGTTTTTATTTTTAAATGTTTAAAACAAGGAAAAATACATGATAGGCCCTTTCCAACATTAATTCCTGGCACAGAATAATTATAACTTAAAATCAACTAGTAAGTATTTAATAGTAAGTTGCAAGTATTTCAATAGTTACTAATAACTGTTTCAGATTAGTTTTGGGGGCAGCCAGCCAGTTCAACCCAGACCGTGCATGCATGCTTCCTATTGGGACCTCGTCAGGGGAGGTATTTAGGGGCTCCTAAGGAGCAGCTAGGGGCTGAGGCCAGCAGAAAAGCTGGAGTTCACAGGCTGAACTAGCTGCACTTCATTTATTTACTTCTGACTAGTTGCCATTTAAATTCATAATACTCAATATTCCAATGTCACTAGTTGCAAGCTAATAATTATTAATGCTGATTCATGAGTAATGACTAGTTAAATGTGTTACTAGTTACATTAAAACCCATAATTGTCAGCATCAACATAGTACCAATTCCATATGGAATATCAACTGGTAATTTAATTTTTAGTTTCTATACAAGTGACAAATAAATAAATTGGGCCAAATAAGTTTAGAAAAGCAACTACTAGTTTAGGAAATGTTAGTTGTCACATCACAATATATACCAGTGGCATATTGACTAGTACAAATTGAAAAAAGACTAGTAAGCACTAGATAATATCAAGGATTGGAATAACGGCCTGTCACAATTTTGTTTTGTTACAGAAAATATTTGTTGGTATATTTTGAGTCATTCTCAATGGGGAAATGCCTGCTATTCTGTGGCATATCCCTCATTAAACAGTCACAGTAATTGCATTGGCGCTTCCTTCATAGAAGCGTTGTTTCACTCAAGCATTTGGACAATTTAATTAGCTACTATAACCGTTAAAGCAAAGGAACATCTACCTGTCTTCCAGAGGCGGAGCTCACCATTCACTCCCATGGGTACGAAACATACCTTCCTCAGGTCAGATGTTTAGCTAAAGGGCCAGCAAGATTTGCCAGGCACTCATCGCACCCATTAAAGCTCCACCTCTACTGTCCTCTCTTTCACCCTATGACACTCACAAGCTGTGTAGGATACATTTAAAGATGCATTCTGTGACTTTTACGATCAGGAATATATTTTAAACCTCCCATTTTGGGCTGGATGTGTAATACGTTGTTTATATGTGCAGAATCTATGAATAGAATCACTATCATACCTCAGTTAGATATAAATACCAAGTTTAACAATTGGTTTTGATGACATGGGACATAAATCAGCAAATAAATTATGATATTGTAAACAATTCTGGGGACACTTTTTGGGTTGACTGAGCAATTTTACCACAAATAGGCATAAAAGGTGATCTTTAAAAGCGCTATGGCAATATCACAATTGAAAGCAAAGTATGTCTTTTCACTAATATTGCATGATAATTTTTAAAATTTTCATGAACTTCCATATTCCATTTTGATGGAAACAATTGACTGAAGTCCTTAGAATGTCAATTTGGTTTACCTACATTAAAATCAATGCATATGTTTTGATTTGTGTTCATTAACATTAAGGGAGTAGTCTACAGGCAAAATATTTGTTTTTTTTATCACATAATAGTATCCAATATCTAAAATTTTAAATTAAATTACCTTCTTGTTTAAGCACTGAGGTTTGAGGAACAGCCTTTTCTTGGCAGTGCCTGGAGTGGTGTGATGCAGCTTCCATTTTCAGATTATTGATTCTACTGTTCTTACTGGAATATCCAAACACTTGCATATTATTTTTTACCCTTCTCCCAATCCATGCATTAGTATTACTTTATCACTAACTTATGTCTAATGCTTTTTGATCTTAATTTTTCTTCAGATTCACAGTCTAACCAATCGTTCCCCTCCAGTGTTGGAGAATAATTGGTATTTGCTTCTTCTGCATTAATCAACCTAGATTATTAGACCGGATTTAAATGTAGCTCATTAGAACGTGCATTTAGTCAACTGACACAATCCTGGTCAAAAGTACTGGCAGTCTTTCACTTCAATCAAATAATCACTGCTTCTTCTACAAAACTGTTCGTTGTCCAGATATGTATATCTTTGGTTTGCAGTTGACCAAAACCAACATGAATTGTTTACAAAATATTAGATTATTCCAAAAACGCATCCCAAAATGGCACAGACAATATTATTGGCACCTTCTAGGAGGAATTAGAAATTTACTATGGAATTGAACTCAGCTGTGAGAACTTAGAGGTGCCTGAAATGCAAATCACTCATTCAACCAGTTTGAATAAAGCAAAACAATAAAATTCCTCTGCGTCACTTTGAGTACTGTAATGAGCATAGAAAAAAAAAAAGAAAACCAGAGCATTGTCTGAGGTCAGACATAAGATTCTAACAAAAGAAACTTAAACACATTAGTAATTTTATCAATGCCATTTCTGTTTACTTATTTTAGAGACAATGTGAGTTATTTGAAGAAAGTGCAAGGGTGCCAATATTTTTGGACATGGATGTAAAACTGACTTTTAAGACCCTTTTTCATGGGTCCTGGTCCTGGTTGATTTTTCAACAGATTTTTCAAACAGTTTCAACATAGAGCCTTTTGGGTGACAAATTACCTGTTTATTTTAGGTAAACAGAGCCATGAAAGCCAGCTCACCAAAAATTAACAGACCAATCCAGCACTACCACAGTCCATTCTTGTCACAGGTCTGAGGATAAGCCTAATTCATAATCATCATACCACCCTACATAATAGTGGACAATTCGGATGGGATAATACTTAATACTTTTCTTCAATCACTCATTGTCTCTCTCTGCCTTTTAAGTGTGTGGGACTGGGTGTGTGTCGTCTACTAATACTACCAGGTGACAGTGGAGTCAGACCATTACTCAAGTACTCACCCCTACAGGGATGCATTACAACTTTGTCAGCACATAGACAGGTGCTACAGATTAGGGACAAGCTTGCATCCAGAGCAACATTATCTAATAACAGCACCTGTGACAACATTTGACCGAGGTTTAGTACCACTACACACATAATTACATAATTCATGCAGAATAAATTGATTTGATTTGCCTACAATCTTTGAGTACTTAATAATCTGAGAACACTGCCTAAATTACAATAAATTTTATTGTTTATGATAAATCTCTGATCATTTTAATATACTATAAATACTCAACTTCCTGTTAAATTGACACCCATAATACAAAAGAATTAAAGCAAAGTTAAATGCATACTGTATGCAAATATTGTTTGATACGCCTATAAATCCTTTTCAGAATTCTGCTTTCCTTTTGCCTTGGAATGGATTTGACTGTGTATATGGATTTTACATGATTTATTACACTTAAATCGCATTTACTAGGTCAACTGAGAATGTAAGGCTGCAACCGTTCTCTATGCCATTATCTTTAATACAGAGGAGTAAACTTGAAAACGTTTTGGGAAAATTACACTTTTAATTTCAATTTAAAATGACACAATGACTATGAAATAGAATTCCATATCGGATTTCAAAACCACAGCCAGTTCTTTAAGGTACTAAAAGTAAGTGCACAATCAGCTTCACAGCCGTTTCTTATTAAGCAGGCATGTTTGTTTTCATAAGAGAGCTGTCAAATTCTATTCTTGATTCTAGGCTTTGCATTTGGAGTCTGTTGCTGGTGTCTGACAACATAACAATCAAAGAAGTGTTAATGCATGTAAAGCTGGCTGTCATGAGGCAGATGAATTAGAATACATCGATCAGAGACATAACCAAAACTTTAGGTGTGCCAAAATCAACTGTTTGGTAAATTTAAGAATAAGGCACTGGAGTGCTCAGCAATGGCAAATTACAGTGGATTACAAAAGTATGTGTAATGGGCAGAGACACAGGACGGACACATTGCAAGTGTTCCGAGCCCTAGAGGGTGTTTTATTAAACAAAATAGAAGTGGTAGGGGAGGTGAAAAGAGAAACAAAACCGGACAACAAACTGCTCTCCTAGGGTGGCTGCATTGTATCTGGGGCAGGCTCTTGGCAGAGGTTTGGGTGAAATGGGCACGGGTGGTCATAGTTCTGGCAACTTCACGATTTTTCTCCTTGGAGAAGGCATGTCAGAGTGGCTTGTCCAGCCTTCTCTCCGCATTCTGGCTTCCCTCCCAGTCTGCTCTGCAGGAGCCTCTATATACCGATGATGTCCTGATGGGAGGCAAAGATACAGGGGGTGGGGCGGCCATGCTGGCTGCCCCAGGAAGGTTCTGGAACCTGCCAAGGATCTCCATTAGGGGCATTGGTGCAACGCTGATTCAGCAGGTGCCGGAACTTTTTGCCGGAACTTTTGCTATATTGATGATATAACTGCTGACAGCAGAAGAAGGATGCATTCTGAAATGTAAAGAAACATGTTGTCCACTCTAAACTTTTTTGAGGGGCGAAACGGTGAAAGTTCTTAAATGGCTTATTCAGTCACCGATCTGAATCCAATTATAGTAAGCATGGCTTTCACATGCTGAAAACATGAACGAAAGCAAAAAGGTCCTTAAACAGCAGAAATTGAAGATGGCCACTGTAAAGCCTGGCCACTGTAAGGCCTGACTTCGGGCAGTTGTTGCACGCAAAGGAAATGCAACTAAGTACAAAACTGCTTTCTTCTACATAATGCACATCTGTCCAAATACTTTCCTATTTTAAAATGGGGGGAAATTATGTGGTGTCAATTCTTAATGTTTCATCCCATGTGAACAAAAATGCTCTCACATTAAAGTTGACATTACAGTGTGCACCCCATACTGTAGTCATTGTGCCTTTTTGCCGGAAGATGGAGTCAAAAGAAAATGCTTGTCACAGTCCAAATACTTTTGAAGTTTACTGTATATCCAATAAGGCTAATTACACACACACACCTGTGTGTACATTCTTGAAGTAACAAATGATAACAGAAAGGCCAGAGAATAGGTTTTTCAATGTTTTGTTTTTTGTTTTAAATTCAATGTGACCATCTGAAGAGAAAAAACAGAATATTCCGCTATTGAGAGCGAGAGTATATCAAACTGACTAAAAAGTTTTTATACACACTAAAATCATGTTTCAGGAAATTGGCGTAGCATAGAAAATATTTACTGTGAGTAGCTGTCATGGAAGCACTGTTAGCGTGTGTCAGTGTTGGATCAAAGTTATTCCCGGACTTAGATTCCAAAAAGTCTCCAAAACTCCCCGTGGACACACCTTTACAGGCACTGTGATCTGCTGCAGGCTATGAGACTCTCTGTCATTTTGATTTCTCATTATCCTCATTTCTACAGTGCTGCCAATCAAAATCTTTACCACTGCATGGTGGGTGATGATGCTATGACTGACAGCTTGTAAAGAGCAGGGTGAAGGGTAAGGGGTTGCATACAGAACAGAAACCAACACAGCTAGTACTACATGTGCAGTGGATGTGTGTACTTGCAAACACATCTAGTAAATCTTTGAAAAAACCTATACATACATAAAAAAGACAGCAACAACATCTTCTTTGGTTGGTTATTGTCATATCGTATGTTTATGTGTTTCTGAGCTACACAGATTTAACCTAAATGTGCACACACTTTGAGAAAGGTCTTTAACATTGGGTCTCACCTCCCCCATGTTGCCAATATTAACATCAAGAAAGTTTGTCAGCATTCACACTGATTAATAGAGACAATTATTTCACTGTCTATTTAAAAATAAAATGTGTTACAAGTCAAGTCAATGTTCTTTCTTGCCAGCTATGAAATCTACAAAGACATACTACATTGGATGCAAATTTAAGAAGTACCAGTTCTCAAAACTAATATTGTGATATCCTACAAACTGTGTCAGTTTCACTGATACAATAACCCAGTTCAGCTCTGATGTATGTGAGCAGAGAAAGACAAATAAATATGTATGATTCTGACCCATGAAATGATATAAGATCATGCAGTTTTATTCTGGAACATATAATAAATTACATGTAATTTAATCAAGGTTTGTGTCCTCAGAGGTTTTTATTTATTTTTAAATGACAACCTCTGTCCCATCCCAGACATGGGCATTTTATATTGGTCCCCATCACCTATTCTGTTTCTGCTGCCAGCGATATAAATAGTAATCTAGTTAGCATATCAAGCAGAGAGGCTGGAGAAAGAGAAGAAGAAAATTCAACCCCCTGTACTCCAAGAGCAAATACTGTCACTCTGCTTAACACAAATCTGTCTTATGCAGCCAAGCTCTACCTGCCTACCTACAGAAAATTACCTTAGCACAACAGCTCCACTACACAGAGACCCTTAAGGCTCTGCTGCTGGTATTTCATACTCTGTTAAAAAGAAAAGATGATAATGTTCATAAAACAACAGACTACACGCTGTGCCCCAAAACCATTTTCTTGATTGAATAAATAAATAAAATGTGTGACTTTAAGAAAGTGGTGGTAAATAAATAATAATGTATCAAATGCTCTCTCTTTTTCAAATACAAGCTTTTGTTTTCATTTCACTGTCTGACAATGTAACATTTACATTGGCTTGTTATTCATTTGCATTATGTTGTCTCTATAACTAATGTAGATGTGTCTATAGCCTACTTAGACATTCTGGCTTTCGGGCTTCCTAAGATGCCAAAATGGTCTTAAACCTTAATTATAGCCCAACAATTATTAAAGTCAATTATAGGTACCCTTGGTAACAAGTTCCAAGGATACAATATAGATGCAGGTATATTAAGTAGGTGAAAATTACTTTCTGCCAGATGAGGGCGCTACCTTGGACTTTTGCATGTATGACTAACCTATTTTACCACAGTTCCCAAAACTTGGGTTCACTGGCGCCCACATCACATGCGCTTGTACATGTACTTTCACAACTGAAGGGGCGAGGACAACTTGTACAGACTGACATATTTACAATAGTTCACTTTTACTGTCATTCAGACTTTTTCTATAGTATTTTAAGCCTATGTACTTTCTCCACAGTCCAAAAATGTAAACCTTTGTTAGTGTGCAATTGAAATGTTGTTCACATCGAGAGCACTTTGCGTTTCACACATTTGTATCTATTGTCTCTCAAGTATGAATATCATTTGATCAAAAAGAAGTCTAGGCAACAACTGAGCGGTTATTCTTGGCGTCACGAGGGAGCGCGCACCTGTTGTCTGAAAACTAAAGGGGGGCTGTCAAACTCCAAGCACCAGAGGTAATTTTGCATAGTATCCTGCTCTAAAACAAATGTAAGACGTAGTGACGGTTTTCTACTTCACCAAATGCGTGCTTTGCCTTGTCTGCATTCCTTGTTGAATAATAGTCCACATTACAATGCTGGTCACGTTCCGTGGCGTTTTAAACACTCCAATCATAAAACAGAATTCCAAGCGCCGACCCTCTTGAATTGGCAGGTAAGCGTTTTCATCCTCAAACAAAGCCTACTGTATGATTCTGATCCATAGGCGACAGCACATTGCTTTAGCTCTAACCCGTTGATCATTATCACGATAAAAACGTATGTTGTATTACTACATCTAAACATGTCAATTTCAAGGACTGAAGTTATCCGTTTGCTCTATGAGACCCCTCCACCCTCTCTTCACCCCTCCCTTCTCCCAGTTTTCTCAGCATCTCTGCATTCTCTCCTCTCGCTATCGTATAGGAAGCTCAATGCAGCTGTAAAGCAGCATACTTATGAGACAGGCAGGGATAGTTGTAATTACGAGACACACTCCCTCCTTGCGGATCAGGATCCCCGAAGACTGTTTTAACAGTAGTTTATTTGAAAGCAATTTCTTGATTTCGTCGGAAAATGGATAGCGGCATTTCCTGCTTACCCGCATCTGGCTAAACTGAATTATTCATTTCCCGCGTCAGTTAGTCGTTGTTCTTTTTCTGAATATCTCGGTGTTTTATTTTTTTATTTATTTCCTTTTAGTAGAGACTGGTTCACCCCTAGACACCACCATGACAGCCTCGTGAACTGCATGATTCGAAAAAAAAGACGTTTAGTAATCGATTTTAGATTTTTAGAGGTGAGTAAACCCGCACAGGTTTCGTTTTATCTGGTCGGTGTTGCTGCTTCGTGTTTTTACCTTTAGGCTACTGGTTGGTCCAACTTCAAGACCTCGATATAAGCGAAGCATCTTGACTGTGAACTGGGTGTTCGGGCAGCCCAATTTGCATTCGTTTCATTATCATGAACTGGAAAGAATGATGGAATTGTTTTGCAGTTACTTCAGCTTCTAGCCTACAGTCCCTGCCGTTTTAAGGCTGAGGTGGTTACAGTGTCTTTAGTTCACCCCGGACTGAATTGCTTCAAGGAGATATAACAACCTTGGGAATCCTACGATATATATATATATATATTTTTTTTTATAACAAGTGGAGCCTGTCAAGAAAGAGACGCATAGGCTGAAATCTGAGTCCACTACGATAGCGGACCAACGTCTGAATGGGAGCACCACATCTCAATGCCCTGCCAATGTCCATCTCTCAAGAAAACCGATTTACGAACGCTTACAGTAAGTCTCCTGTTATTTTTCATACATAGGTAAAAAGCTGTAATATCCTTTCTTTAGCCTTCATTGTTCACACATTTCATGTGGTTTGATTCGCCTGGGCACAGGCTTCATGGGATGTTTTAGCCCACAATATGTCAGCATAGGGTGCAGTAGCGTCTATCTTTTCTCGTCTTTTTATTGACTAATCGCTTTATGACCACAAAATGCCCAATATATGCATTTATGCTTTCTTTTGGTGATTTCGATTATGTTAAGTAACATTTTGGATTAGAATGTGATAATAGGTTTTACACTGCTATTTCGCATGTATATGTATTTATGTATTTATATATATATATATATATATATATATATATATATATATATAATTCAGAAGGTGAATATTTGTATTATTATTAAAAATAATTATTGAAAAGTAATACTGTTAGGTAGGTTAATAATTTGTGTGCAGGCTACAAATGGTACTTCATAGCTGTATTGCTGTATACGAATGGTTTGATTTGCATAGTCCTAGCTTGGTGTGTAGACAAAGCATTACTAATATCAGCAGTAGGCCTTGTAACAAACCATTTATGAAAGTGTTTTTATATACACATATAATACCAATTTATATTTGATTGTTTGCTTTTTTGTTTGTTTTTCTTCTCAAAGGTTACTAAATGGTTTTCTGGGGGATTTATAAAAGGCAAAATGCTGCTTCTAGTTCTGTTGGCCTTTTCCGTATCAAGTACGTTTTCTGACTTGGATTCTGACCTCTCAGCGGAGACCTGCAGCGCCTGTTCTTGCATGTCCATTGAAAACGTCCTCTATGTGAACTGTGAGAAAATAACTGTGTACAGACCTACCCAGCTGCTGCCCCCAGCCTCCAGTCTCTACCATTTAAATTTCCAAAATAACCTATTGATCATCCTTTACCCCAATTCCTTTCTCAATTTCACACATGCAGTCTCTCTTCAACTGGGAAACAACAAATTACAGAACATCGAGGGAGGGGCCTTTTATGGCCTTAGTTCATTGAAACAGCTGCACTTAAATAACAATGAACTAAAAGTGCTCAGAGCTGAAACTTTTTATGGGATCGAAAACTTGGAATACCTCCAGGCTGACTACAATTTGATCAAGTATATTGAAAAAGGATCCTTCAACAAATTGCATAGACTGAAAGTTCTCATCCTCAATGATAATCTCGTACAGATCCTTCCTGATAATATTTTTCGCTTTGCTTCCCTTACACATTTGGATATAAGAGGAAACAGAATTCAGAAGTTACCCTATCTTGGAGTTTTGGAACACATTGGACGTATAGTGGAATTACAGCTTGATGACAACCCATGGAATTGCACTTGTGATTTGTTACCCTTGAAGGCGTGGTTGGAGAACATGCCCTATAACATTTTTATTGGGGAGGCTATATGTGAAACCCCTAGTGACCTGTATGGACGGCTATTGAAAGAAACAAACAAACAGGAACTGTGTCCGATGGGAACAGGTAGTGACTTTGATGTAAGGATGCCCCCTTCACAGCCAGAATATGGCCAAACAACATCCGATCATTTATCCACTATGTTGCCTCCTGTAGCCACCAAAGCTCCAAAAACAACAAATCCATCAAAGATGTATGGTAACGGGATTGTTGGTTTACCCGGTCTGAATAAAAATATTCCAATTATGTCCTATCAAACAAGAACCCCACCTCTCTCCTGCCCACAGCCTTGCACCTGCAAAGCTCACCCCTCAGACTTTGGGATCGGTGTTAGTTGCCAAGAGAGGAGTATAAACAATCTAGCAGATCTCATTCCTAAGCCACCAAATGCCAAGAAGTTGCACCTGAGTGGTAATTATATCAGAGATATCAGTCCACTAGATTTCCAAGGCTTTGAGGGTTTAGATTTATTACATTTGGGCAGCAATCAAATAGTTACAGTTCAGAAAGGGGTCTTTGCAAATCTGACCAACCTGCGTAGGCTTTATCTCAATGGTAACCAACTAGAGCAGTTGCATCCTGAGATGTTTCTTGGTCTCAGTAACCTCCAATACTTGTATTTGGAATACAATGCCATAAAAGAGGTGTTAGCAGGGACCTTTGACTCGATGCCAAATCTGCAGTTGTTGTATCTGAACAATAATGTTTTAAGGAGTCTCCCTGCCTATATCTTTGCTGGTGTTTCTCTGGCTCGGCTGAATCTTAAGAACAACCATTTCATGACTCTGCCTGTGAGTGGCGTCCTAGACCAACTTAGGTCTCTCACTCAGATTGATCTGGAAGGTAATCCCTGGGAATGCTCTTGTGATTTAGTGGCCCTGAAACTGTGGCTGGAGAAGCTGAATGACGGAGTGGCTGCAAAGGAGGTCAAATGTGCATCCCCCGTGCAGTTTTCCAATATAGAGCTACGGCTGTTGAAAAATGAGATCATATGCCCCAAACTCATTGCTAGGCCCCCTTTCATCTTGACCAGTGCTACTATGGTGGTGACCTCCATGTCTCCAGCAGGGGTGGGCAAGGCCCCTCCGGGAGGTCCAGTCCCTCTATCGATCATGATCCTCAGTATCCTCGTAGTGCTCATCCTTACCGTGTTTGTTGCTTTCTGCCTCTTGGTTTTTGTGCTGAGGCGCAATAAGAAGCCAGCAGGACGGCAGGAGGGCATGGGCAACCAGGAGTGTGGCTCCATGCAACTCACACTAAGGAGACACAACAAATCTAACAAGGACGACCTGGGAGGGGAGACGTTCATCCCCCAAACTATTGAGCATATGAGCAAGAGCCATACCTGTGGGATTAGGGACTCTGAGTCAGGATATAAGTTTGCTGACTCAAAAAGACAGAAAATAATCCTGCGAAACAGTGCTGACAAAGACAAGGACTCACTTTCCCCTTTGGACCCCCGAAATAAGAGATTGAGCACAATTGATGAGCTGGATGAGTTCCTACCAAGAGAATCCAACATGTTTATTCAGAACTTTTTGGACAGTAAAAGGGGAGATTTCAACAGTATAGGGGTGAGTGGGTTTGAAATCCGTTACCCCGAGAAACAACAGGACAAAAAAATGAAGAAGTCACTAATAGGGGGAAACCATAGTAAGATAGTAGTGGAGCAAAGGAAAAGTGAGTACTATGAACTTAAAGCAAAACTTCAAGGTACACCAGACTATCTTCAGGTTCTAGAGGAACAGACTCAAATGAGTAAAATGTAGGCTGTCTATCCACTCACCCCCATTCCTCCTATGACAAAAGTGCCTTGTGGAAAACCTTATTGACCAATGGATAAACTAGACAGGATGCTCCAGTCATATAACTTGATTTTCAAAGAATCAATGGCTCTTTTGCAAATACAGACTATCCCCCAATGCGATGATGCCATTAAAAATATATAAACATTACGTCATACCATAAGACATTCTTAAAAGACAATTGTAGTATTTTGCTGCTATTGAAATTGGTACTTATCAGATTTTTCTTCTCCAACCAAATCATTGGATCATGAAAATGTGAGTACCTCATCAATAGACCCTTCTGAAGTGTTTTGTGGAAATATCAGTTCAGTATTTTGGAATAATCGACTGTCAGAAATTGTGACTGCAGCCCTCCTGGGAATATAACGCTCTTGGGATCCCCCACTTGCAGATTTACAATCTGCCTGGATTATACTGTAGCTGGTCACTGCTGGGGGGCCGTGATGCCTTGTTTTCACTAAGAAAAGGCACTTAAAAACTGAACAGCAAAATTGGAATGATTCCATGACTTGTTTGTGTAAAGAGCCATGTTTATAGTGTTTGAATGAAATGTGGTTCCTCATCATATTTTTGGGTAGGGCACATGTCGGGACATTTTTTTTTGTTTTTGCCCAAGAAAACAGCTGCTTGCCATGTAAGCGTACCAGATTTATTTTGTAAGTCTACATTATTTGTATCTGTGGGACAGTTTGTAAATTACAACAGAAGACAAAACAAATATACCTATGAAAGACAAAACATTTAAAGAAAATCAAACAAACACAAATATCTGATTGATGACCCCAGTCAACTGTCAATTGGTATTACATTTCTCTACATTATTTATTTTTCTATGCAGGATTATTTAAAGATTATTGGTATTATTTAAAAGGGAAATGGACACATAGAATGCATAAGCAATTCAGGGCCCTGATTGTGAGCCACAAATTCTAATTTTAGTAAATGTTTCTGTTTTCTGAGTTCAAGAATTTTCTGATGGCCTGAAAGAAATGGTAATAATGATGTATGGCATTCTCACTATGATGTTGCACGAACTGAGGCCTGATAGTATTTGAAGTTTCCTTATTCTTATATCCCACAGTATCTTGTAAACGGTTTCTTATTAACATTATGCAACCAAAATAAATGTGCATTAAATAGAATGGAATAGAAAGGAGAGAGAAATGCAGTGTATGAGATGTTAAATTTATCTTTGGAAGACAATATGTGGCTATGAATTTGTTTTATATAGCTACTGATCTGGACAGAATCATATCAAACACCATGTGCAATATTAATATGCTCAATCATAATTGTTTAAATCCTTTATTTTATTTATTAGTTCGAAGTTATATCGTGGCGACAGCTTATATTGTTATTTCAAATGATTTTATCCACTTTATGTTACCAAGTCCTTATTTAAAGTATTGTTAAGTTAATGAGTGTTTGAAATACAAATGAATAGAATATACCTTGAAAGATATAATAAACAACATTTTCTATCAGTCAGCAGAATACTGTATATTGGTTAGTTTTTATTGTATAAACCTGTTGAGTCAAGGTATTAAAATCAGCACCTATTTGCACTGTGTTTTTCGTTTCCTCAAAGAAATGTCATCTTGTTTCCTTAGTATTTTAAGTTGTTTTTTTAAATAAAGCCTTGAATGCTCATGAAGAAAACCTGGGAATAATTGACTATTTAAACACACAATTGTTTTTTACGCTGTTTAATGTGAATCTCAATTCGACAATCGACAGATACACATGAAAGTGAATACAGATGATATAACCATCATCAATGCTGTGTGTGGGTTGTTCTGTCATGTCCTATTTGAATGATAAAGTAATGTCTTTCTTAGTTGTTGTTTTTTTTTATGGCCATATGACAGTATTACTACAGATTTTACAGGGGGAAATTAATTAGTGAGTAAAATATGATATTGTGCCCTAGCCTTGGCAGATGTTATTGTGCATGCTTGCTTCTTTATTTTGAATGCCTTTTAACAAGCACAGTGAGTCTGCCACCTCCACTATGCTTCATCCAGAGAAAAGTAGATCAGACATTTTAATCTGATTAAGCCAATGAATAACTCATACTGTATTCTATGATAAAATACAGAGCACAGACAGACGTGGGTGGAAACAAAGATACTTTTGGTATGTTTTTGGGGGGACTCTGTTATACAGTATGCTGTAGATATGCAACAACCAAAATGCATCTAATGCTGCATGGATCTAGTGCTTACCAGAAGTTTATTACTTAGGAAATTTTATTTTGAATGTGTTTTAACATTTGCTTCTCCCAGAATTTGTTTTTCATTTTTGTTTCTAATTTTTTTTCTGCTGATATGGGCTACAATGGTCTTTTTACAAATAAAGTTAAACGTTTCTAGCCATTACACATTCATATCGTTCATTCAGTTTATTCACTTAGAAAAAATGGGTTCACGTACTTTGCTGATGTATAATTTTGCCTCCATTATTTTGTGGAAACAGCAATGTGGAACCATATTCTCACTCCCTGTTGTTGATCAGTAGTCTACATTTGTTTTAGTGTCTACTTTTTGGTTTGACATGTCAGTGTTTCATACATTCATTGCCTAATTATGCCATTGTGCAGGGTTCTTCAACTCTTTAACTTCAAGGGCCGGAGCCTGCTGGTTTTCTGTTGTACCTCATCATTAATTGCACCTGGTTTACCAGGTCTAAATAGATCCCTGATTAGGGGGTTGCAATGAAAAAATGGAGTTGAACTGGCTTCAAGGGCCAGAGTTGACTACCCCTGGTCTAGTGAATGTTTTTCTACATTTGTACAGTGCTGAACAAATTGGGTGAATGCAAATGTTGAGAAAATATGAATTGTGAGAAAAGTTAGCATTTTTTATAAAGTTTTTTGCCTCTGTGTTCTTCCTTACCCAATTTTGTCATATTAAGTTGTACTTACAGACCAGGTTTATCTCAACAACTCTAAACATATTTGGGAGAGTTGAAGATCAGAGCCAGTCTTCATCCTACGTCAATACATGTGAGGATATGGTAATTTACCTGAAAACCTCAATTACTTTTGCTGGTGCCCGAGCCGCCTGAGGAGTTGCTTGCACGAGGAGACGAGGAAATCACTGCTTCCAATACTTCCACTCTCTTTATGTGATACTGGCCAATTTGCATCCCCAGTGGGGCATGCTAGCCGCTCTTTAGATATCAGCACAGTTAATTCTCATACCTAGTCTGTTGTGATCAGTTAGTGGTTAAAATTTAGTGCTTTTGAATGCTAATCCACCTGGCAGCCTCTCTTTTTGTTTGCATTCTAACATTGTAACATAATGTTGTCATATAATTATAATGATCTATGATTTCCTATCATTCTCAAATTTTTATAATGTTTTAATGAAGAAATAAACCTATATTTAAATTTGAAATGACAGCACTAATACATTGGATCCAACTTGTGTGTGTGTGTGTGTCTGCATGCGCACCCTAACTTTACTTCAGACAGAAAACACTGTATTAGTTCAACCATTTATTGGGGAACTTATGTACAGCAATATACACGCAATGTCTTGGCATTATGTTCTGCTCCTCTGGGGTAACTCATTGCAATCACATGATCATGTATACGATACTATCAACAATAGCATCACCATAATATTATTATTAGCAATTCCCATAGGCAATGAGCAAGGTACCGAGGCGCAGGCAGGGGTGGTGGGTAGTTTTGACCCGCATGTTAGTATGACCATCAACATATCAGACTGAGTAACCTGACGTTTAAATAGACAGGTATAAATCTGACATCTGTGATAGGAGCGATCTGACAGCTGATGCATCACTGGCCAATTAGCACTCGGGTTTCCTGGCTGAACTGGTTACGCTAATATATTGGAAGAGGCTAGATTTTAATGCATTTAGCTGTGCCAGATTACTTTTGGTCAATTTATTTCCTATGTTGATATACTATGTTGCCAGGTTTGAATGTGACTACTACAACTGTTGATAGAGATGACAATGTTTTATCCATGTGAGTCTATCATCACGTAGGCATGCCTGAATTTGGTCTTGTCATTATGAGTTATTTGATTTCCTTTTGTGTTTGTGCTAGCCACACAGTTTTTCTTT
Source organism: Esox masquinongy (assembly GCA_016801175.1). NCBI lineage: Eukaryota > Metazoa > Chordata > Actinopteri > Esociformes > Esocidae > Esox > Esox masquinongy. The sequence continues at coordinate 20,549 of JACXGI010008709.1, forward strand.
TACTGTGTTCAGTAGAATCTTGCAAACCAGGCACTATAAGCCATTACGGTAAATGCAATACCAGAATGCATCATTGGCAATCTTTTTGAAGAGCTGGGGTGCCATAACGAGCCTGATGTCACTAAGACTTGTGTAAATATAAAACTGTTGTATACATAATTCGAAAGGGGAGAGCCAGGGAAGACACTGGTCATTGCCATACCGCTCAGACGCACTACAGGGTTTAACATTAACGATGGCCCGCTGGCCCAGGGCCAGTAAGACCTAACGTCAGGCTAGTCGACAAAGACAGTCACTGGCCCATAATGGCCCCGTAAGGGCCAGTGCCCAATTTTTCCCATTTAAATTCATAGTATCATATTAAAACATTTGCTTTTCATCTTTGTCACTCTTCCCGCTTCGATTTTCGCTTGCCTGTGGCACTTTAAAATGCGTCTGTGGCGCTTCTTCTCCCCCCTTGGTGTGGGACAGTACCGGTGTCGTCTTTTTTGACCAATAATATTTGATGGTTCGTCTGTTTTGACCAATCATAGTTCATAGTGCATTCTAGAGCAGGACCCAGATATGGAAATGTATAAGGGAAAGAAAATGCGTTTTTTGTTTTCGTGGAAAGAACAGGTTCCATGGGTCGAAAACGATAATGGCAAGGGACATGTACTGCCATTCATGTTGTGCGTTCCCGACGAAAGCCGATAAGGCAGGGAACGAACAACTACCGAAAATCTGCTCTTAAGTTCCTGGCAACATGTCGCGTGTATTGTGGCCAAACTGGCTGCTGCCAACCCTGCGACTGCACCAATGAACGTCTGCCTGCTCAGAATGAATGAGGTGGCAAAACGTGGAAAAATTAATTACGACTGCCTATCATGTTGTGAAGAGGGAGAAACCATTCACTGACAGTGTCTATGACCATGACATAGTCCGTTAAATACGGATAAAGAAACCATATGGACATGGCTTGTCGACAGTAAGTGTCATGTTAACTACGCCAGCCTAAGCGCTTGCTAGTAGTGACACACAAGAAGCCAGTCAACCAACTAGTGCAAGTACTGTATTGCGCTGTAATTATGTTACCATAAATATATTAACTCAATTATTTTATTTTCATTATTTATGTCACATCAAATAAGCAAGCATCTTCATGAAAAGATGATAATGATATTTATAGTAGCTAATATTTGATAACCATTTATTAAAAAGTAATGATGTATGTTGCATCATATTTATGTAAACAGCAATTGCTTGTACCAGCTCTCATGTCTCATCACATGCAAATCTGTGGTATAAATCAATATTCTGATGATATGATATTGACGTATTATATATCTGTAAAATACAATTATATTACACTTTTTTTTTAAATTCAGTTCGGGCCAATAAAAATCTAGCCCAGACCAGTAGATTTCAGACCGACTGGCCTGATAGGGCCAGTGAGAAAAAAAGTTAGCGTTGGACCCTGACACAGAGACAGACACACACACAAACACACACACCTTAGATGTAGCCAAATCTGACCGGAGTTGTCTGTCCAAAATCTAAGGAGTCTCTGGAGAAACACAGTTATGGTTTTATGGAGGCGGTTATGGTTTTGCTCAAGGATGCCCTCTGACTGATCGACAGTGTTAAGGGTAAGCTGTTAAGAGTGTGCTGTAGGAAAATGGACAATGAGGGTAAAAAAAAAGGTTTTCCCAAGCTATAAAATAAAAATGAATACTTTTTTCTCAATCTTTTGGAGACAAATTAGGCAAAGCAGTAAATATATACACTTTCTAACATTTTATGGAAAATTTTGTAGAATCTCCATTAATGCACAATTACACTAAAGGCATTTTCATTGTCATTGTTTCGAGAAAGATATATAGGTCCTACAGCTCCATATCAAAATACAAAAAGATGTATGCAAAGTTAATCTTGAAAAAAAAATGCATATCTTAACTTTGCACTCACATAATTTAGTGCGCTGGACCAGTATGTATTAAATAAAATCTATAGTTTATTCATGATTATTTTTCACTTTCTTCTAGTATTGTGACCAACAAGAGTTTGTTGGCTCTATTGAGACGTATCACTAGATTGAACCCATCATGAGAAATTCTAAGATCATTTTCATGTCTTTCCATCTTGTTTCATCCATGTAATTATGATATCTTTGCAAGGGGTTGAGCAAGTATATGGGTGTCTTATTTACTAGGGGAATAGCCAGTCCTTTGCAATAGTTACAACATTTTTATTCACATAGTGAAATGGTTTACACAAAGTTGTTAATTCTTCAGTCAGTTTACAAAAGTACATTTGCATCAGTAATCTTCACATATTTTTATTTTGTTCTGTGGTTTGATAACGTGTGCTAAATAATTGAGATTCACCTTTGTCGTGGACATTCCCTTTGAAAAGAATGACAGCCAGTGCCACATAATGTATGTCACAGTATAGTATAATTTAAAAATGTCTCTTGGCTGTTAGTATTCACATCTCCAGCCTATTCCCTTGTCCCTGAAACCTCTATTTTGCTTAACTGTCCCGTATGATCGACAGACCCTCCAACCTTTTTGCTCACCCTGCAAACCAACCCCTTTCAAGCTTTTCTAAATGACGCCATGGAATGGCAATTTATTCATTAATGTAGTATATTTGTTCCAGTCAATGTCACATGCTCATTAGGCAGCATACTTCCTGTAGGAGGCCCCGGTGGTGCAGGAGTGCAGGGTTGCATGCACAAACAGACACTGTAGGACTCAATGGATGCCTTTCCATTTCAACCACAGAGCGATAAGGACAGCCAAGCATGAGCTGTGATTGGTAGATAACAGGATGGATTAAACCTCAGGGTCTTTGCCTTTGCCGAATAATGTGGTCATTTGTTTGAGGAAAGAAAGGCAGTGAGGCACTACAGTTACAGCATAGGGCTATGTGCAGGCCTCAAAGAGCTGCAGAGAAAAGGCTTAATGATTTCTTATCTTTAGCTTCTCTATGTCAAGATGAGTTCAACAATGGAGAACTATCTTTGACTTGTGAATGAGTGTGCAGTTAGATTGGTAAAATTATTAGTAAAAACATTTCTTGAGCATTGAAGTTGTTAGTAGCATACTGTGGATCACTGCTGCTCCACTGAGATTTGGTTTTTTGCTGTGGTGTTTAATGTCACTATGTGCCTAAGCTACTATAATCTAAAAATGTATTTGTGCCAATAGTGGTCTTATGATTCTTTAGTGAAATAAAGCATATAGAGTGCATAAGTGATACTCTATGTACTGGATATTTTAAAGTGGTGGGGTTTATGTTGGAGGGTTGTTTTAGGATATTGGTTTAAAATATTTTTGGCATAAAACTAAACTAAAATATATTGTTTACTACTTACTGTTTACATTTTGCAGAGTAACATTTACAATTTCTTATTTGAGCAGATTTTAGTTTTAAAAATAATTTATGTTGTGTATATTTCACTTTAAATTTTCAAACTGCATTGTCAGACGGGTTTGACTTTCAGAACGTTTTATGATGGAAATCAGTCACTATTGCACACAAATTTTCACAGGAGTATTTTATAAAACTAAGTACATAATCTACCCCCATGCTGAGTTTTGTTAAAATTTTTCTGAAACATTTTGGTCATAGACATTTACTTTCTACCATTTACATTGTATATTTTATGTTGAGGTTCATACATGTTTAATTTGCAAGAATTCTCAGTGGGACTCTTCTTAATTGAATTAGAAGAAATTAAAAAGGGGCCAAAAATGTCCCTGTTGACAAGCTTACATAAACAGCAGAAACAACCTGAGTATCTCATACTCTCTCTGTGCAGGTGCATCAGTGTCATGACAAGGATTTTAAAATGCTGTTATACAGGAAGGCATCTGTTTGACATGGCTAACATGCGCCAATGAAGGTTTGATGTCTGACTAAATGGGGAAAAATGTACAAAACTTATTTTGCCTGTGACAATCCCTGTTTTATGTATTTCCACGCAAGTCTAAACATGAGTGTTTGCAGAGTGCAGTCTCTCATAGTACTGTAGGTTGGCTGTGATTATAGGCATTTTTTGTTGTGTTGAGAATCCTGTATGGGTCAGCCTTTTGGAGGCACACCTGGACTGCGTTGGCAATCTGTTTTGAGAACCACCTGACAACAAGACAAACCTGCATATATTTTTTTTCCAAAAGCCAAATCGTTATGAATAAAATGTATGGTTAACAGTTAAGGTTAACTTAGGGTCAAGGTTAGGCATGACAGTACTGGTGTTAGGGTTAGGATTGGGGTTAGGGTTAGGTTACAGTTAAGGTTAGGCATCAGAGTAATGATTATAGGGTTAGGATGAAGGTAAAGAGTGAGATAAAAAAAAAATCAGAAAAAAAAACGCCTGTCTAAACAACAAAATTCCCAAACAGAAAAACGGCAGTCACACAGTTCCCCAACAAAAAATTTCTTGCCTCTCAGTGGAATAGAACTCAGTTGCGGAAACACCCGCAAAACGCCACTCTATTTTACTATGATTACGTTCATAACTGCCCCTAGCGGCTAGTTTCTGTTGGTATGTAAACAGCACTTCTCATATGTCAACACCTAACGTAATCACAAGTTATTAAGGACCAATAGCACTGTGATATGTTCATACTGAACATAATAGCACTGCTGCTATATTCATAAGGAACGTAATCGCGTTTTCCAAAATAGTTACCTATGCATGTAATGTCCTGCAGTGATGCGTTGATTTATTAATGCTTCTACCTGGTTGAAGTTGCCAAAGTAAATTACCTTTTCCACAGCTAAATCATAAATCCCCTCACATGAATGACACCTTCACAGATTAACAAACAATATCTAGTATTACTGTCACTCATGTCTTTTCATTGTGATAATATTTTCTCTATGCTCTAGAAAACCTGTTGACTTGGTTCATGCTATTCCCACAGCAACCATCACATTTATGTTTACTAAGTTTGGATCATTCAAGCGAAGCCATTGCTGTGACTTATAGATGTACTGTATGTATGAACGTTTAATGTATTACAAACAATATTGGGTTACTGTTTTCTTGGAATAAAAATCATTGCATCAGGATATTATTAATTCAAACCTCTCAGAATATTTCATGTAATTGTATTTTCTGTGCAACCCTTTTAGGATTAAACAAAAAATCAATACTGTATGTGCAACCAAAAATACTTGCCATATTTGACAGATAAAGCCAAAAAAGGTGACAACCCTCTTATCAAAATAGTAATGAAGATACAATGAAATCAACTCTAACCTCCAGAACACTGCAGTTTATTCTTTTCTCTGGTGGATTCCCAAGCGCTCTGGTATTGCTCTTTGGAGGTTTTTCTTTTATTTTATCTTTCCTGCGCCTACGTATGTGCACTAAATGTAATTGTGTTTTATTTTTTATTGAATTCTCATCCAGTGATTTCCCTTGGGAAAAAGAGACTATATCTTCAGAATAAAGCAATTTGTTGTTACATTTCAATTGGAAATAAATGAATAGATAATAAATGAACCCAACGGTGCAGAGGTTTCAGACATGTCTCAAGTCAATAATGCATTTGCCGTTCTCAGTGGAGACACATTGTACAACACGATCATTTCAATGTAATACAAAATGGCCTCCTTGACACTTTCTTGTTTATGAGGCACATACTGTACATTAAATGTTATTGGCTGGTAATTATACAATTTCTGTATCTCACATCTGATACGCATCACTATACAGAGGTGTGATTTCGAGGCTGTGATGTTTATACAGTGTTGTGATATAAACACCAAGCTGCTGTCTTCCATTATTACTTGGTTGGTGAAGTAAACTGTTAATGAGTGTCAATGCAAACACATCTGCTAAATGGTCTCCAGAGACTAATATCCCTATTATAGGCATGCACACAAAATTTAAAACATACAAACTGCAATGTAAGGCATACATGTTAATATGTAATACAATGGTCCACTTCTGTGGACACTAAGTGGTTGTGTTTGTAGTTAGTGTGTCTGTCCTGCCTCCCCGGGACCTGTGTAGTATCACTGAGACATCACTGACTGTGGTTTGCCACACAATGACAGCTTTTCTCCCGCACACAGGAAAAATTATCCTAGTTAGTCAGGCTTTAATGTTCCCTCTGAAATCCTATTCATCATGAATACATGTACATAAGTTGAAGACAGCTCTTTCTATTCTTGATTAGATTATTTCTTCTTACATCTAAGTCTCCAACAAACAATGTGCACCTTAATATTAAGGGGGCTTATGTGTATGTTCGGGAAACCTAGTTTCTAAAAGTGCATGAATGTACATGTAGACAAATGTTCTCGCTTCAGATTCTTCTTGGGAGAAAGAAAGGACAGTTGTTTTGAAGCTTCATAGAAGCATGCCATGTAACTGTATACTGTATCAGACTTTTTGTTTCTTAACTGAATGTATCCGTAGCTGTTTGCAGATTCACACAGCATACAGTGTTGAATTGAATTGAATGACTAGGGCATCACCCACTGGGCACTGACTGTGGGTACAAGTGCCATCCTTTTATTCACTTTTTTCCAGCAGGCTATTGAGTGGAATAATATTAGTCATGTAGATGGGTGTTCTATACTGTCATCATTGTATTCATATAAATATTGTGTTCAAGGGCTTCCACGATGACAGCCTGCACAAACTTTGAAAGCATTATTATTTAATGAACCTCAAGCCGTCTGTGCCTGCCCTACTGTAACGGCAACAATGCATGTCCCTTGTGATTGTCCTCAGGCTACAATCTGATAACATTGCAGGGAATGCAGTCTTCGGTTATCTCCATGTTCATCATTTAAAAGTACAATTGTGCAGCGGCAGGCTGCTGGCATAGGGCAATGACAATGCTACAGTAACAGCAGAAGCACCAGCGGGATGGCTTTGCGGTTTGATTGTGAGGAACTGCCAGAGGAATACTGATCCCTTTTCACCCCTGAAGTTTGCCTTTTATTTGGGCTCTTTCATTTCAGGTTAAAGGAAAGGGGGATTGCAGTGCTGTATTTCTCTATTATTAATAACTTCTCTCCCCTCTGGCAGGCGGCTGGCCCAGGTTTCACTGGGTGTGAATTATAGTCAATTGGTTGCATAATCAACCCCCACATTAATCATGAATGTCGTTCCCCATGGCAACTCTTTTAAATAAATTAGTCTTTTTTTTTTTCCTGCACAAGACCAGGCTGGTGCATCTAATGTAGATGTATTAATGGGTGTTATTGGGCTCAAAGACATTAATTTAAATTTGGACACTGGACTTCACTAATAGCTTTGATTTACAGTTCCTACTATCTTATCTACATTTTATAATTTCTTTTGGGTGCGTTGCTGACTTTTAAATGTGAAATCGCTTGCTGTAGATGTCGAAAAGCCGGACATGCGAACCATGAACAAGCAATCACTAACGTCGCAAGTCAACATATAAGCACCTCTTAGCCTAAATGTGTGTGGGAATACTTCATGCTGCATATCAATCCAGTGTGTGTAGGATCAGCAGAAGGACAGTGGTTCCTGTCACTCGGCTGTCACACACAGAGCCACTCTGCTGGGGACTGAGCACTGCTCTATCAGGAACGCACTCTCTCTCTGTCCTTCCGCGCCTCACCGCGCATCATTTTATATTATACAGTATATCACATTTCCTGCCTGGATAGTGGAGACAGAGTAAAGTACCTCTTAAACAGGTTCAAATGGGTCATTAGTTTAATCAGGGTGAAAAGCAGGAGAGTGACTCAGTCCATTAGTGGATGGCGTTTCTCCCTATCTGTAACCCCAGCGGTCTGGTTTGTGCTGTCGCAACAGGAAAAAAAAACCTTGGTTTAGAACACAAGGATGTTTGCCCCAGAATCATTTGTATATAAGGCAGAAAAACATTCCTAACTATCGTACTTTCAAAATTTGTGGGAGAAACAATAGTTGTCAAACTATTTAGAGTTGTCCCTCTCAAGACCGGATAGTCGTAGAGATACATAGTCCTAGAGCTGGGTTTTTCAAAGCATTAGGCACACTTCCCCAGGGGGAGCCAGAGAGTTTCAAGGGAAGTACAAAACAAATTACAAAATATTCATCTATATTTTCAAAACCAGAAACGGAACCAGGCAAGCCTAGTTCAGCCGGCCCGCAATTGAGTTCAGCCGGCCTCTTATCAAGTGTCCGTATAGTGTCTCGACATTAGATCATTTTTTTCACGCATTAACATCACGCAAAGTTTGAATATTTCGCTAGACACCATTAAGCATTGTGTTAAACTGACTAACGTTTCTTATAAAGTTTACCTCCACCACAAATAGCATCTATGAACTGTATGGCTTTTGCCACTGGCCGTTTTAACAGCTTATTAGCCATTCATGAATGGCACTGATACAATAACAATCAATATACAGCTCCGGAAAAAATTAAGAGACCACTGCACCTTTTTCTTTCCTTTCCAAAAAAGTCAAAAAGGAAGGTTTTGAGTGAGGAACAGAAGGGTTCAAATTAAGAGACCACTGCAAATTGAATGCTTCTGGTCCTCACTCAAAACTTTCCTTTTTGGAAAGAAAACAAAAAGGTGCAGTGGTCTCTTAATTTTTTCCAGAGCCGTAGGTGACAATAAATGACTTTCGTCAAGTGAAAAGAGAAGTATTTGTCTATCCAGCGAAGTTTTTGTCTATCCTCAACAAATACTAATGCATAATTCGAAAATCCCCCAGAAATAGTCTCAATATAACAGTAAACAGTTTTATTTTAGACTTCCTATAACTGTAGCTACTGTCGAATACTTATTTCACTCATTAAAATGCAAATCAATTTATAACATTTTTGACATGCGTTTTTCTGGATTTTTTTGTTGTTATTCTGTCTCTCACTCTTCAAATAAACCTACCATTAAAATTATAGACTGATCATTTCTTTGTCAGTGGGCAAACGTACAAAATCAGCAGGGGATAAAATAACTTTTTCCCTCACTGTATATATATATATTCTCTCCAATTTGGTGCGATGCATAGCTGCGTGGTCCCCAATAGCTCTATTAGGGGTGTGCCAAACATTAAGACAAAGCTAGTACTGTTACGGATCGGATATGATCCGATAATTTAATGTCATTATCAGTGATTGGATAAAGTTACTGAGAACCATACATTATCAGGTCACTCACACGGCGCAGAATGCTAAGCATTCAATTGGATGATTCTGCTGTGTCAGTAAAGACATAGGTATGAATGCTCGTTGAGGCTGCTGCTGCTATTGCGTTCTCAAGAGCTCTCCCACACACATGTAACTGAACCTGCATTCACATTCACCGATTCGTCTCAGTGCAAAACTGTCTACATTTCTTTCTCCAAAAATATTTTGTGGTAATCCATTTAATAGCTAGCCATCAAGCTAGTTATATTTTTCATTGTCGTCAATATTGTCATGGAAGATATTTTTATCATTGTTTTTAGGTGTAGGCTACTATTGTTTAAATTTTATGACATAGATTGAAAAAACAAATTAATAGCACTTAGAAATAACAGGGGCGTCACCAGACCCTAGCTTTCAGAGCTCTAGCCCCAAATGTGTTTTAGTCACACCTGATTGTTTTCTTAATTGACGATTAACAGAGTTAGGATGGTTGTGAAGCGAGACTCAACAATTACTTTGTGTTCAATGAGTGCACTTAGTTAAAAATTGGCAGGATTGTATGAAATATTAGAATATCTTCTACTAGAGATTATTAGACGATAGCATAATAACTGTAAAAGAAACATGTAGAAATGGCTAGCTGAAAAAAAGTGTTTTGCCCTTGTCGATTGCATTTATTAGTATGTTTTGTTAGTGTAAGGCATGGGCATGGCCATTTGGGCTGTTAGGATCGACTTTAAACTGTCAACATGTTCTGAGTGAATAAAGGAAAATCAGAATTGCATGGATTAGTGCTCTGAATGATAGAGCAATAATGCACAGTTGAAGTACAGGTTTGCAATCATGTAAACCTCACTTCCGAGTTTTCCGAGCACAATGCTGTCTCAAATCTCGAATGGCATACTTGCACACTATATAGTATGCCAGATTAGTATGCATGAAGATTAGTATGTCCCAAACCATAGTATGCTGAAAATAGTATGCCCAAATTTCTCGGATGGTCTACTATTTCTGGTGGATTTTCGAAGTATGGATCTGTGCATGCTTTTTGGGGTAATATAGACCTCAACCCCTTGAGCTGTAAAAGAGGGGTTTCCACGATCAGTGTTGCCAGATGGGGAGGTTTCCCGCAAATTGGGCTATTTTTCCTGACCGTGTGCATGCAAAAATGGGCAAGGACAGGATTTACAGATAGGGTTGTATAGAAAAAATTGCATTTGGGTGGATTTTTTGTGGAGACCACAGTCGATTGGGCATAGCCTTCCCCTGATCCTGCACTCTTCTAACTGTTAAATCTATGCTTATTTAGTTGGATAATGTGGACACATCTAATAGCATTTACTTTTTGGTTTACCCTCCATTGTTATACTACCAGATAACACTTCAGTCAATATGGAGTCATTGTGGCTGCATGTTTAGGGGACTAACCAGCTGTTCACATGTCAGTTTGAGACCGATGGATTTTCAGTCTGCTTCTGTTTGTTTTTCCTTTTCTGCAGACATGCCCCTGTGATTAGTGAGCCTACCCAATGGAACCTGCACCAATTTGAGTCACCCAATGACAATAACTGTATTTTTTTCAGAAAAAAACAACAAAAATAATACTAATATCTTTCATTACAAAACCTTCTTTCACAGCACAGTCAGTGTGATCCATAATATTTACAAACTTAGAAACTTAGAAAGCCATTTACGTTCCTATAATGTTACTATTGCTAAGGACCTTGCACATTCGCCTCCTTGTCATGCTGATCTATCTCACAAGCTGTGCAAGATCCTAGCCAAATATAGACTGTAGGGAAAACATATTTTTCCTTATACCATGCAATTGCTACCATCAGCCAAATCAGAGCCTTGAGATGTATGTTACCAGCATGTTACCACCACCATTTTGTCTCCTCTTTGCACAAGCATTGCACTTTTACACAGCATTTTTTTCAAATTCTAATGAGTAAGAAGGGAGTAGGGACTCCAGGCTTTCCAAACTTAGGATCACAAATCCATTCCTCGAGACTTGCCACTACGGGGATATATATCAAGATTGCGTTCAAGTACGGGGGGGGGTCTTCTCTGTGGGACACAGATAAAGGAGCAGTTTGAAGCATTTCAAAATTGTTCCTAATGTACAGGACACATCCCTTATTATTTGTAACAAGCAAGGGAAAGCTAACAATGCATTTATTTTTTAACTAAAGCAACTCATTTTTAAGGAGACATAATTAGGAATTATTACAATGTCTTGTCTTAAATATTTTTCTAAAAGAATGATAGTTATTAAGCCAGCTAGAGCTCAAAATAGTATTTGAGTATACAAATTTGTGCATCATACTAGTGTTATATTAGTCTTTATTCCATGCATGTAAGGATGATTTGGAAGTATTTTACCAAAGGTGTACAACAAATATACTTGTATTCTCAATATGCAGTTATGAGAAGAATTTTAAGTTTGATGCTTTAGCATGGTTCATGAAAACCCTGGTGTTTTTTTTTTTCTTTGATGAGCAGCAGTCCGCAAAAAAAATGATTACAATCACACCTGGTCTCTTACAAACTGCAGCTTGAAGAAGTGAATTCTCTCACAAAGAATCCATGCAATTATAAATGTACTATTTATAATTATAAATTGTCTTCTATGATGAGAGGACAGGTCATGAAACTGGTATTTGCTTTAGAAAAAAAGTCAAATTGCATGCATCTCTTCCCTAATTCACCAGTAGTTGAGTAAAAAGAAAAACCACTTGTGCATGCTGACATTTTAAGATACAGGTGCTGGTCATATAATTAGAATATCATCAAAAAGTTGATTTATTTCAGTAATTCCATTCAAAAAGTGACACTTGTATAATGTATATATTCATTCCACACAGACTGATATATTTCAAGTGTTTATTCCTTTTAATTTTGATGATTATAACTGACAACTAATGAAAACCCCAAATTCAGTATCTCAGAAAATTAGAATATTGTGAAAAGGTTCAATATTGAAGACACCTGGTGCCACACTCTAATCAGCTAATTAACTCAAAACACCTGC